>QANZ01012081.1:132069-150584 GCA_003254925.1 Chamaecrista fasciculata
TCTCTCTCTCTCCCCTTAGTTTCTCTCTCTTCTTGTGCATGTAGGGTTTTAATCTCTTTCATCAAATATATAGTAGTAGTGATAGCTAGATTTTCAATTGGCTTCTGATCGACGAACACAAACGGATTCATCAGTCAACAATATAATAACATAATGCTCTTCCTGCGATAGTTAAGTTATGCTTAGATCTTGGAAAAGCTTCATCTTCAATTTAAGGGTATGCACTCTCTCAGTCTCAACTATATATATATATCAACAATCTAAAATCTAATTCTATATATAAATATATTATGACTTGATCATCACCAGTTAATTACTATTGAATCTAATGATTGGTTGGCTATCTGCTGTTTTCTGGGTTTTCTTAATGAAAGTCATGTTTTTCCTGGCCAAAAAAAAAAGGCATATAATGGTTGTTTAGATCTTTAAGGCAATTGATCACGGGTCTAGAATGAATTCTCTTAAGTTCTCTTTTGATGAAACTTGATTTGGTGTGTGTTTGTGTATATATATATATAGGCATATTAATATAGCTATGGCTCTATGAGATATATTGATATATGTACCATATTTATTTTACACTTTCCAAATTTAATTTCTTCTAGGTTACAGGGTGAGTTTGGAATTCCCAAGACCTAGGAATTATAAATTTATGTGTTCTACTTGCACACAAAACCACTACTATATATATACATTAATCACTTAAAATGCATATATATATAGATATATATTAATTTTTGCTCACACACATACATACATATACACATAAAATCTTTGGCATGAACTTGGCTTAATTAGTTATTAGTTAGTTCAATTATTTCCCTGTCTTGATCTACCAAAAGTTGACTGACTCTATCTAATTAATATCTATGATCAATAGAACAGAAGAACTATATTAATGCTTTAATCATAGACAGAGACATGGCTGAACCCTCTTCAGCATCATCATCAAATCCTTCTTCTAAATGCCCCAAAAAGGGCTCAAATTGTTCTTCAACATTCTTTGACTTAAATGAAGAAGCTGTGGATGAGAGCAACATTAACAACAAAATTAAAGGCGGATCGTCGTCGTCGTCATCATCTTCCTTATTAGGAGGCAACAACAAGTACTACTCATTATCATCATCAAGTTCAGAAGTGAAATTAGGGTTAGAAAGAGGTAATAGTATTACAAGTGCTACAACAACAACAAGTAGTGTGAGTGTGAGGCAATATGTGAGATCCAAAATGCCAAGGCTTCGTTGGACTCCTGATCTTCATCTTGCTTTTGTACGTGCAGTTAACAGACTTGGTGGACAGGAAAGTAAGTAGTCCAATTCAATTCATTACATTATATATTAATCTATATAGCTTTTTCAACCCAAATAATTAGTAACATCTTTAATTTCAGTGTGTATATATTTAGTTAGTGAAGTAATAATTAACATTCTTTGAAAGGAGGTCATTAGCCTTATAATTCGAGTATATGTATCTAGTTATTTAATATAATTATATATATCTAGCTATTCATTTGTCTTGGAATTCAAAACATATGTAAGACTCTAATAATAAAAATCCGCATTCAATTTTTTTTTCTTCCTTTTAATTTCTCACTGTTAATTAAGGGTTTAATTATATACATACAGAAGCAACACCTAAGTTAGTTCTCCAGATGATGAATGTGAGAGGACTCAGCATTGCACATGTTAAAAGTCATTTGCAAATGTATCGAAGCAAGAAGCTTGATGAGTATGGCCAAGGTATAATAAAATGGTTGAGAATTACTAATTATATTAATGCTTCTTCGAAATTAGAATTCTAAATTAGACCATTTTTTGAAATCATACATTGTTAATTAGCTTTAGTTTGAATTTTTCATATTAATAAATTAAAGAGCTTATATTGTACATATATGTACGTAATCTCAGGATATTATAAATTTTGTTTCAGTGTTATCTCAGAATAGGGGAAGAGATGGCATATTGGAGATGTATCAAAGATTTAATGTGCAGGCAAACTTATTAAATCCATATGATCACTTTGGGAATGATAGCAGAAACTATCAACCCTCATCTTTCATAATGAAGCAACAATTTGACTTCCAAGCTCAGGGCTCTTTAACAAGGTAAAATTAAAGGAATTCTATATATATATTCCAAGAGGTGAAGTTTAATTAGGGGCCTTTTTTAAAATGAATATTTATTATTAAATTTTCAGTCGACTTAGAAAATGCAGACCAACTTTTATCTGATTGATCAATATAATTGAGGTTGATGAACATGTTGTGATATTACTAGAATTAGGAAACGATGAAACATGAAAAAGAAAAAATTGTCATAGTGAAAACCCCTAAAGGGCCTAGATATAAAAAATAGGTAGGTAAGATATATATCTATTTTTGCCACTTAATGTTTAATGTTATTTTCAGTCTCATCCCTAAAATGTAGTTATAGTATTTTTTTTTTATTATTTTTGTGAAAATTTGTATTATGGTGAAAGGAACGAAGAGATTAACTATACAATTCTTTAAAATTAAGTTATATATAACACTACAAGAAAAAAAAATAGAATTAGTTGCAAATGTTTTTTTAACTAATATGTAGTTAATTTTTTTTAATTAAAGATTAATTTTAGTTACAGAAAGGTCCATAGTTATTTAGGGTTGCTGTTAGCTATATAGAAGTTAGTCTACAGTAAATTCATAGCTAATTTGTAGTTAATGTTTTGATAAACAAATGAACAAAATCATAACTACAATTAGCGAAAATAGATTTCCGGTAGAGTTTGAAAGAGAAAGGAAGAGAATAGAAGATAGAGAAAGATAAAGTATGAGTCTTACATATTTACTATTTTATGATATTCATATTTTTTCTCTCTTTCTCTTTTTCTCTAACTCTACAAGAAATTCATGAGGAGAGAAATGCAAATGATCAAATCCCTTTAATGAAATATTTTTAATAAAAAGATAAAGGAAAAATGTGGATAATTAAAAATGTTTGCATAGTGATTAATTAGCTTTTGGGTTCAAGCTACGAGAAATAAAATCAACATTTCCTTGAAAAATTATTAATTAATTAGTCCTAAACTCCTAATTGACATAGGCTAATGGTGTATTATATGTATGAATTATAGGGATGCATTTATAACAAGAAATGGGGGGTTTGGCACTAGAATAAGGCCTACCCAATTTCTTGAAGACAAGAAATGGCCTCCTCGTGAAGTGTTTATTAGGTCTTCAAAAGCAAATGACAAAGGAGAGTCTTTAAGCATTTCTTGGGATGGCAACAGCAAATTGTACAATATTATTGGAAAGCCTTCTTCATCATGTAGCACCACAACTAGCTGTACCTACATTAATCAATCTAAGGTATTGTTTGTTACACACAATCAAATGATCAAATACATAACTTTTCTTTAAATTATTATTCCTCTTGAGAGAAATATAAATTACACAAATTAAGTCATATATATATATAAGTGATTTTTGGATATGTGTGATTCAAAATCTAAGTGATTTTTCCTTTAACTTTGGAAATGCAGGTTCATGATCTAAAAGATGGAATGCTACATTTTAGAAATCAAAGATATTTATCACAACAAGAATGTGAAGTTAAAAACCAATCAGAGAGGTTGAAGGAGAAGATTAATGAATCAGCTTGTTTTCTAAAGCTATGTTTAAGCCCAGATTCTGCCAATAATAATAATAATATTAATGTTGGAGAGAAGAACAGTACTGCTGGTCCTCCTGGCAATGATGAAAGAATCAATACCATGCTTTCTCTTTAATTCATTATTGTAAAAAGAGAATTTAACAATATAAAAATAAAGTTAATTATTAGAAATGTTTAAAGTTCTTGGAAATCAATTTACTATGCCGAAAATGTTTTAAACTTTGAAAAATAATAAATGATTTCTTAATTCTTTTGTCCAACCAATAATTTACTGTTAAAGTTTTCATTGAAAAAATACATTTTCATTTTAATTTTTTAATCATTGTTATTCTTGGTATTAACTAAGATTTTTTTTTGGCCAGATCGATGGTATAACTATTATTGTATTTGATAATGTAAAAATTTAAAAATATTAATTTTTTAATAAAAATTTTAATGAAATAAACATGTTATTAAAGGAACTTTTATAATTTTCTTAGCTCAATGGACTTTTTTTGGGCAAATTCTCATGTTGGACCCTTGCAATATAGAGTGAATTATGTTTTGGTCTTTAAAGTATTTTTCTTTCATTATCTCTTAGTTAAATAACTGACCAGCAGAACAATTTCTCTCACGTATATATGTCTTAATTATTGATGTGTTGGTGGAGAGAAAAATAAATATTTTTTTTGGGTAAAAGAGAAAAATAAATATTGATATCGCAATCTCATTATTGGCTCGGTAAGTATTGCCAAAAAAGTAGTGTGATTTACTGTGGTATGATAAGGGTAACGTTTTTTTTTTTGGTTAATTCGCATATTAAGACACATATTAGTGAGAAATTTAACTTAAAGATAACGACAAAAATTATAAAGAATTACGATAAAAACCAATGGTACGGTGGAACAAATTGGAAGCTTTAAGGACATAAACAGAAGGAAAAATATTTTAGGGTCCAAAAGAAAATTCATCCTATATTTCAGAGACCATCATGAGATTTTGACCAACTTTTTTCATATAAAAAACTTCAAAAGAGATTTATACATTTCTAAGCATAGACACTTCATTTTGAGGGCGTGTCAGCCGTGTAGACACATATCATTATGCGACACTCATACTATACATTCATAAATTTTAGAATATAGATCAATTTTTTGTGACTTACATGACATATAAAAAAATAATAATACATATAACATATTATGAATAAAAATTATAATTTTTAAATTTTTCATTAAAATTTATAAATATTTAATTATTTATATATATAAATATATGTCGTGTCGAGTAATTTTGAGAGTTTGGCGTGTCGCTGTGTCCGTGTCCATGCTTCATAGATACATTTTAACCGTACAATTATATTTAATATCTCAACTTTAAAATTATCATGCAGGAAACTAAATTATGACATTAGAAAGCACAAACTAGTAACATTTTCCGATCATAAAGAATAAAATAAAGTTCGTTCGTCAATTAAAAGAATTGAGTATTTAAAAAAGGACCAGTGGGGGGAATGAAAGTTTAGCATATTCCATTTACATTAAAATTGCACTAACAGAGAGCCAGTCAACTAATTCAGAAAGTGTTTGACAGGATTGTTTTTCTCAGATCATTTAAAAAAAACAAAAACAGAACAATGGAGCTTCAATGTTTTCCTTCATCATATTCATAGTCGATTCACCGTAGTAATTATATTCTATAAACAACAATGAATACGTATAAAACTCTTATACTAAATAACATTACTCTAAGCAGTTCAAAAAAAAAAAAAACATTACTCTAATAATCTTGAGTGAAATTGTATATTTTGTGTCTCTCTAAATTCAAAGTATAAAAATAAGTTTTTTACTCAACAAACTGTGTCATGTCTATAAGTACCTCCACCACCATCCCACATTGTTTTTGTCACATTCCACCTCCGCCACATCCGCCACCATCACCGCCTCTACAACCACCGCCGCCATCTTGTCCGACTCGGCCGCCATCGATGCCTCCTCTGCTCGATCTTCTTGTCGATGATCTTCGAGAATTCCGGTGAGAATTATCATCAATACCACAGGAAAACAGAATAATGGATATAACAGAGAGTGACACAAGGATTATGGAAAACAATAGTAAGGCCCCACCAAATCCTTCTTCGCCATGACCAACATATACTCTGAAAAATCTTCTATCCATCTAGTCTTTCTCTTCAATAATGTCACCTTGTCTTTCACTCTGATCCATATATATGATTCAAGTTTATGTATTAGCTACAGATTAAAGTGATTAACATGATAGAGATTTGTTTGAGAATGATCATTTTCTTAGAATTGCATTGTTGACAAATAACAAATTCGTGTGAAATTTAAAGTAAAGCGAGGAAGCAGGACATGAGATCCTAAATATGTGGTTATTAAGTAGTATGTGGTCAGTTTGCCTCATAGTTAATTAGTTTAATTACAGCTTCTTAGCAATAAATTTAAGGACAGCAGTGAAGGATGGCAAAACAGAATTAATAGTGAAAGTGAGTGAAAGTGAAAGTATGTTTATTTGTTTTTGTTTTTTGTTTTTATGTTACAGAAAATTGTTCTTTAAAAAATAGTTTTTGAACAATAAAAAAAGAGGAAAAAAATGTGTTTGACAAGTTTTGTTTATAAATCAATTTTAAAATTAAAAATAGAGTTTACCAAAAAAAAAATAGACCACTGTGTTTGAATTTCAAAATATGCTCATTAAAATATTTTTATGAAAATTGAAAGAAGATTAGAGTAAATATTAAGTAAATTGGAGATTGTAGGATAGAAATGTTTTTTTTTTTTGGCCAAAGGATAGAAATGATAATCTAATCTAACTTATATATTGTAACTTTGACACGGTTTACTTTGAAGAAATTAGCAGAAAATAAGTCTACACTCCGGATGCATTAATGTGAGATAATACAAGATTTTAATCCAATTGGTGTTGACTTCAGCACTGAAATTTCATAATCAAAGATAAAAATTCTTGATTTTATGAAAGACACATTACTGAACAAGCATATGCCAAAAATATTTTCGTAAAAGTATCATTTTCGCTACTAAATTTTATATAAACTTTTAATTTTTTATTTTTCGTATATTTTTTTTATGTCAATTTCCTTCTTAATATTTGATATGTCAAATTCTAATTCAGATTAAAAAAACATGATGAAATTAAATTGACTGAAATGTAAAATATTAAAAATAAAATTAATAATAAATTAATATTAAAGATAAAATTAAAAATTGATGTCAAATTTAACAACAAAATAAGTCCTCTTGCCAATATTTTCACTAGTATTAATAAAAGGTGATGGATTGAACGAGATCTTATATTGTTCTATTCTAAACCATTCCTTAATAGAAATCAAAATTCTTGGTTTCCAGTGAGAGTATGATCGCAAAGCCAAGACTAACTACTAATTTGACTGTGAAAATTTATTAAAACTAGATTGAATGTTAAAGATTGATAAATGAAGAAAGGAGAGACTAGAATCTTACCAAAAATCCAAGATCTGACGTGTTTTCTCCGACGACGGAGCTCCGGTGACAGTCGGTGGTGGAGATGGAAGGTTGTTGTGAGATTTGAGAGAGAGACAGAGAGATTGAAGATAAGAAGAAGAAGAAGCAACTGAAAATTTAATTTTGACAGAGACACGTGATTTCACGAAAAGGATGAGAAAAGTTCGGAAACATGATCTAGTCTATTCTCAAGCATATGGCGCAAATTACGTTCCAGCATTTCATTAATTGATTATTTCCATTTACTCCATCCGCTATTTCAATTGGGTCCTGCTCCTTCTCCTTCATTTCATTTCCCTCTTTTTTTTTTTTCAACTAACTTTTAATCAAATTATTAACAAGTGTAATAATTCGAATCAATCATATTTTGATTATTTATGGATAAATTAGTTGATTTGGTATAAATTTAGGGACTAAATAATAAATTTTATAAAAAAAAAACAAATCAACAAAAATGAATAAAATTATAACTTTAATTAAAAACTGTCATCGTAAATCTTTTCATATGAGATGACATAATTTTTGTATTGTTATTATATCACATCTTTTTTGTTGTCATTTGGTTTCAATGTGTTATCTTAAATGTGACATATGACGATTTCATGACGTTCAAATGCCAGACATCTAATATAGTATTGTATTTAAGATGATGAGCATGAGAAGACAACATATCAATTGCATCTTTTAAATAAAATGTTACTACTTGACCAAAAAAAATCAAATGTTACTTTTTTTTCTTTTTGGTCAAATCATGGCAAGCCATGAGAGAAAGAGATACACACCCGTTCTACACATGAATGTTGAAACGGGGGGAGGAGAATCCACCAAGGGGGAAAAATAAAACTTAGTATAAGCAGCCCTCAACTCCCAAGATAGATCTACTAAGAGATAAACCTAAACAGACTCTATCATACAGAAAGATCCAAAACAAGGAAGAGCAAAACCCATCTTCAACATACTATCTTCCTAAGGAAAGAGATCAAAACACACCTAGGCAACACACGAGGGTACTAAAGATCTAAACACAGCAAAATAAAAGCAACACAAACTCAGATAAAAAACATGCTCGCAGATCTTAAATAAAGCTTCGAAAAAGATCTTCCCTTTCATCTGGTTGTTGTAGATCTAGGGAGCGTCGCAATCTTGTCATCATCTCTAAAAACTTCATCATCATCTTCAAAGTGCTCTTGGAGTTCAGATCTGATGGAGAAAAGCTTCTATAAACTTCTTCAAAAGCTAAAAAAAACCTCTCACACTATTGAGAGGGGAAAATCTTCACTTAAAAAGGAAGAACCTCTTCTACAAAACAGGAGACAAATGTTACTTTTAAGAGAATAAGATTATTTGTTCCAAAAAAAAATTCTTTTTTATCATGTCAAAGAGAGAAAAAAAACAAAAAAGATGATTGCAAAATTATTTATATATTGTCTAAGTTAATAGTTATAGAAACTTTGGGCCTAGGCCCATGACAATCACATTGGGCCTAGGCCCACTACAGTCACATTGGGCCTAGGCCCAATGTTTCAAAATGTAACCGTAACACGATGGGGACATGTTAGGGTTGTAGAAGAAGACGCCGTTGGATGCAGTGGTAGACTGGTAGCCCCAACTCCTATTTTTGTCTCTTTTAGGTAAGATTTGTAATTTTCTTTTTATTAGGGATATTTTAATTTTTTCTTATATTTAGGAAGATTTTATTCTTGCAAGCTCTTTCCTGAAAGGTTATTTTCTTTTATTTCGATGATAATTTTTTTATCTATTTTTCGAACTCATATTTAGAAGGAAAAATTGAAAAGATTAATTGTTCTCTCCAACAGAGAAAAATGGATGTACTGTCTTTTATTTATATCTTCAGATCTTCAGGTTTTTTTTTTGTATATAAATTTATGTATATTGAATTTTCTATATCTTTGATCTAATATATAATAAGTAGATATAGATCTTTGTATTTTTTTATGGCCAAATAGATCTTTGTATTCACAAGGGGATGTTTAGTACGCGGATTAGAAAAACTAGTTTTGGACCCGTGCGATGCACGGGTGATGTTCTATGATTTTTTTCATGTAGCAAATATTTATTCCATTGATTTATGTAATTTCTTTAAGAACATTATTCTATGAACTAAAATGTGATTATGAAATTATGAATTTGTTGTAAATACTCATGATGTATTTGTTTTAAGAGCATTTTTTGGATGTACATGCGATTTTTTTAGATGTAACTATTTTTAGGTTAAAATATCATGGTATGTTCAATTCAAAAATAATAATTAATTATTTAATATCTCTGCTAATAAATTATTTAAATATAATTAATTTTTTAAAATTTCTGCTACTAAATTATTTAAATAATACGTACATAATATTTAGATGAATATCATATTATTTGTTTATTTGTTTTTTATTGATGCTTTATAGTTAGATATATTTTAATATAAACATCATATGATTAATTAAAACATACATAAAAACTATATGATAATTAATGCTTCTATTTGTTATAATTTCGTACTATACGTTTTTATCATTGTATTTTAAACTTCTTAATGAAAAAGAATAAATATTTATTATCATATTCAACATCTTTGTTAATAGTTATAATACAAAAAGTTGAGAAAAAAACATCTACAATTTTATTGGTATTCGCCTGATCATAAAGTATATATGTATTTATCAACTTTTAGTTAATGTATAACTTGTCATAGCTATATGTGCAGTCTTAAACGCATTGCAAATATTCGCGGAAATAAAACAAATGAAAACCCATCAATTGGGAAAAAACTTACTCATTATTCAGTCATATTTAGAAACCAAAAGAAAACACTACAGAATTATAAAATATTAATATCACCTAATAACTTCAACTCAGAAAGTTGTCAAAGAACGAACGTAATTGACACAACCTTTAATACGAAACTTATATGGTACGGTACCGTGTATCTCCTTCAACTGTGTAAACATTCCACTTCCTATGTAGTGCAAATACTTTCCACACTTACCATCTCTATAGTTGAATTTGATAGAAGGGTAAGTGAAAACACACTTATCCTCTGAGTAGAAAAGAAATTGATATGGGGACAATACGGGACCCGCTGATACAATCCTGTCCCAACCACTGGGATTTTTTGATGTTGTTGATTTTCGCCAAACGTCAAAGAAATCCAACGGAATGAAGTCTTGAGGGCTTTTTGAAACAATTGCAAGGGAGTTATTTGCATCTATTAGTTTCAGACTATTACCACGTTGAATATCTGGAAGTGCCAAATGACTAAATTCGTTTTTCGCGACATTAAAACAGGCGATGTGCATCTGTTGCTCTTTTCGCTGGTTCTCGATGTTAGCCAACCAATAAAACTTGCCATTTATGTAAATTTCTTGTTCGTGCAGTAAGCCAACATTATATTCACACAACATTGGAGTGGACCATCTACGTGTGGACGTTGCAAACATTGAAATCCATGATTGGTCTTGGTCAAGAGTCGTCTTCCACATAAGTACAACTACGTATGACTTGATATTGTCCTTATATGCAAAGGTTGACCTGGTAAAGTCTGTAATTTTATTAACGGAACAAAATTAATAAATAACATATTCCTTTATAAACAATAAACAACTTAAAAAAAAAATGTATACTATATTGACAACAATTACACTTACTTATTTTGCCACGTGAATCGGGTGGACTGACTTCAATCGTCTGACCTGTGACGGGATTATAGATTATCCAAATAGGCATGTTATTGTACTTCTCAGATTCTAAGCAAATTAGACCATCAATAGAGCCAATGACATCAAATTTAATATCATTAAAGCACCCAAAACGTGACAACAAAATGTCCCTTTGGTTGCCCTTCGCAATTCAATCAATAAATAGTTTAGGTACATGGCTCATCATATATTTTGTTTTTTAAATAATATATTTTGTTTTCATCTGTTGGATATATAATTGATTAAACATGCTAGTTATAAATTTATTAAATATTTGATTAATCTAATAATTCTAGTAATACCATATATATATATATAATTTTAGTAACTTTAGCATATTTATATAATGTTAACCTTTGACCAATAAAAAAGATAAATTTTATAGCTAAATAGGTAATTTAGAAATTCAAAAATTTCCAATTTAATAAGATAAAACTTATCAAATTGTTCATAAGATACGTTTTATGGACACCCTAAAAATTTAATCAAACTAAACTTAACTTAAAATAAGATTCCTTAAAATAAAATAAATGTGGTATGTAGGCATGCCTATGTGTTTATAATATAGAGGTGAGATGATTTTTACCTAATAAATATGATTGAACAATGATTATGATTAAATTTGAATTTTAAATTTCGAACAAATTTTATGGAAATCAAATTTGATAAATTTGAAAGTTTTAAATATCATAATTAGACATAAATATATTGTAAAATAATAATTATATTGAAAATTAATATAAATTAATGTCATTTTTAGATACCATAAATATCATTATAATAAATTGATCGTTCATATTGATTGTTTTTGTTATTAAAAAATTATGCATTTTCAATGTAGCAACAAATCATAATCAATGTTATTTAATTTGTAAGAAAATCTAATATTTACATTATCATATGTGAGTTCAATTTGTAATAATACTATAATATATGGTCCAATATTTTTTGTAATTACTTTTTTTTTTGGTAATTTTTGCAATTATTTTGATATGACATTTATTAAAATTAATTTGCATGCTTTTTAATATGTGTTTTTACATTTATTAGAATTGTCATAAAATCATTTTTGCCTTCATAATTCATATATTTACTACTCTTTTATTAGATGAGTGTTAAAATATACCTATAATAACTTTGTTTACGCTTTTTACCTTTGAATTTTTTAAAATGTAATTTTGAAAAATATTAAAATAAAAAGTATGACAATTTAAATATAGGGTAGTTATGATTATGTATCTTGCTAATTAAATAAAAAAGATTTTTTAAAATCCATACATATAAATATAGAATGTGCTCTACGTTAAAAAAATGTTAAACTAATACTTTGGTCTTTATAATTTAATTTTTAAAATTATTTTTTGTTCTATTTTAATTATTAAACTTTTACATTTATTCAATGGCTAAAAAGAAAATTTTACATTTATTCTATTTTGTTATCCAAAATGTGTTTTCTTCCAGTTTTTGCATTTGATGTTTAAATCTAGAAGATATTGATTTTTTTAATTAAAAACAATAATTGTTTGTGTATGTAACGGTCATCTTTTGATCATTAACCAATTTAGGATTTTTTTTCATAACTTTTATAACAGTAATTGGTATATACATAAATGTTACACCTTTTTTTTTGTGTGATACACAAATTCTACATTAAATCATAGTATGTGGTATTTAAATTTGATGAATATCTTGTAATTTCATATCTAATTTGATAGAAGATTTATTTCTACCTTAATTACATATTTTTCTGCGTAGTACTTTTGTTTTTTTTAACAAAAAGAAACTATATTGATTATTAATTAGGCTTTTAAAAAAAATGATATAGTCTTTGTGTGTAGCACTTATATATTGCATAAGTATTCAACTTTTGAGAACCAACTCCAACTTTTGTACTCAAATAGTTTGACCAATTTCAGAATTAATTCAGCATTATTAATTTATTGCTTACTCATATGACATCATAAAAGAATTACTTAGGCTTCCATTTTTTGTCATGTCAGACATTGACGTTTCGTGCAATCGCGTTCACTTTTGCTTCTCAACCGATTGGTATAGTATTATTTGTTCAAAATTTCAATCTACATTGTAGTTGTTCTAATTGATTTTTTTACCAATCAGTGAGTTGGCTTATATATCTTGGTATGCATTCAATGTAGAATCTGCCCTTTATAATTATACATGGTTGGTGATAATTTTGGATGAATATAGCAAGGTAATTGCAAATAATTAATCACGCATGTGATCTGAAACAAACCATTGTGCTCAATGAATTTGAAATTTAAAAAACTTTTCTACATTAAATTCTTGTAAATGAAATTACATTTAAAAGAAACCATGTTATGTGCCACTAATTGCAACAATAATAATTCGGAAATCAAAACTCTTCCAATCAAGCTTCAATATTTTGAAATTTAAATACCCATCATGATCCTGCACATTCAGAGTTCAGAAGATAACGCATAAGGCAATAAATTATAAATCAGAATTATTTCAATGATCTAACTATTAGAAATTCAAATACAAAAGAAATCGATTTTATAAATAATATGTATTATTTTAAAATTTAAACAAATAAATTTTTTCTTTATTTCAATTTTCCTATTATTTTGTAAAATTTAATTTAATTAAAAAATATATTAAGAATATCACTACCATTTTTTTTATCATGATAATTTTGGAATTTGTATTAAAATCTAGTTTAGTTTAAAATATAGAAAAATAGATGTTATATATATTCCGTACAAATAATTAGAAAATATAATTTTATTTTTTATATTTATAATTAGTTTTAATAGATAAAATATAAATTAAATAATTATTATATTAAATAAAATAATCGAGTTGAAACGATAATAACTATTTGTAGATATATTAATCAATCATATAAGTAGTTAATATTGAAATCATAACATGAGTTATATTTTGAATTGTATACTAATTTCTCTCTTTTTTTTTTTATACGATATTTATTTATTGTGATTCAGAACACAATAAATACAAAATAAACATACATCGGTAAGCTCATTGCTCGACAACTCATCAACAAAATTGCTATTATCCGGTAGAAAAACACATGTAAAGTGCAACCAAGAAAATATAAAATAAATTATGAAAACGATAAAGGATTAAATAGTAAATAAATATATGTATATAAACATACATCAAGAACTCTTTCGCTCAATTGTCCATTGGCAGAATTGTTCATCTCCTACATGGAAACCACATATACTTGGTTGTTAACTAATCATAAATTGACATTTATGATAATGAAAATTTAAGAATATCTTATTTACCGAGTTAGAGGAGAGGATAGAAGACGGGCTTTTCGTCCAGGAATTTATCAAACTCTTACTTGTGGGACTGAGTGGACCAATGTTTCTAATAGACTCGAATTGCTTCTCCATAAACTCTTACTTGTGGGACCGAGTAGACCAATGTTTCTAATAGACTCGAATTGCTTCTCCATCAATATCTTCACGACTATTCTGACGAAATGCGAAAACCAATCGAACTTCGTATAGGCACGTCTCGACTAAAAATAATGTTGGCAAATATATAGAGAACAATGCTGCTAGACAACAATCGAATATCACATTAATGATATAGATTTATATCATTCAATTGCTATAAACTGATCGATAGTCAACTATTACATTTAAGGAATGATTGATATTACTATTAATGTACTAATTGATATGAGTTCGAATTTACCATACTTGTTTGCCAATTTAAATCGATTTTTCAATTAAACCTAAAATAATAACAAAACACAATTTGATTATTTATTTGATAGCTAAAATTAACACATTTAATTGAATGTGATTGCCAATCATGAATAGAGGAAGCCTAAGATCAGATTAAATTGACAATTATGAATGGATAACACAGTCAATCACATTAAATGTGATATTGTGTTGCAATAATTGTGAAAAAATACAGTTGACTAAATTAATCCAAGTGTACATATGACAATCATTTAGTGGATAAAATTATGCCATGTCATGAGCCATGTCAAATTAGTAAGTGGCCCCCATGCCACGTAGGAGCCATATGGCATGATTTGAGGTTTGCTTCTCCTTATTATATCATAGAGAATAGATACTCTTGAAATTATGAGCTTCAAAGTGGAGCAATCTTGTGTTTGGTACATAGATAAGAAAATTAGTTATGAGAATCTTGTATTCTTGAGAGTAACTTTAAGTCCATGAATTGACTCAAAATTAATTCCACCCTAAGGGGGTGGATTAGGCTAATCACATAACATGAGATTATTTTTATCCACCTAAAATAATTGTACTTTCCCTAATTGATTTTTTCTAATGAATTTATTAACGTTATTTAAAATGGCCGTATTACCTATCCAAATGATTGTATCACTCAAAAAAGTTTTTTTTAATGAATTTATTAATATTATTTAAAAATTTTAAATATGATATAATTATTTTTTTATGATATAGTGATTTTCTTATTAATTATTTTGGAAAATTATACATTTGATAAACTATTAGTTGAGAATAAAAAATCAAGGATATATTTGAAAAAATATTAAATATTCCCAGAATATCAAAGTTGAACCAAACACAATATTGTAACATTCTTAAGAATATTGTAAAATAATGCTAGGACTATTATAACTTATCCAAAGAGACATTATTTGTAATCATGAGGGTTTTATTTTTTGAAATCACGATCCTAGGAATTGAATACCGAAAAATAAAAAAACAATTCGTGTACTAATAAACGCCCGTAAATGTGTTGTTGAAATTTTATTTCATTCCCCCTTTATAAACTTTTTGATTTGTAAAAAGTTTAGTTGAGTTGGGCCCCGGGCTCACTAAGGTCAGGGCAGACCTCCAGACTCTATGAGCGCTTACAGAAGTACTTACAGATCGCCTACCAACAAGACCCTCATTTAGACAGTGGAAATCGAACCCACGATCTTTTTAAGTTATGAGTCGACTCTTTACCAACTGGTTTTAAATATCTTCCAAAATAGTTATAATTTACGTCAAGTATCTTGAATATTACTTTTCTTAAAAAAAACAGTGATAAATCAATGTAATGCAAAGATAACTTATAGAACTTGGTTTCATTTAAATATAGCATACTTTTTGACCAAAAAAAATATAGCATACTTTGGAAGATATTTTGGGGGATAATATATCTTTTAAATAAATATCTTCCTATAACAAACAAATATTAATTTCCCCTGCCATTCGAAATAGCTCAAACAATTTTGACTCAATAAAAATATTGTTCTTAAAAGTAAACAACTTCTTACGAGGTTATCAATGGCTTTACATGAATTGAACTTTCAAATGCATCAAGGCATCTACATCGAAATCTTCTCTTAATTAAAGATGGAAAAGTGGATGTATCATGATGGATATACAGGTCAAAGGCAATGAATTATCTTTTCCTCAACTATAAGCAATATTATTGGAAGAATATCTTCCTACCTTTTTTTTTAACTATGACGACAATTTCCTTCAACTTTAATTTAGTTCCTGTTTTACGTGACGAATCTTAGCCTTTTGGGTATTTTCATGTTTATTCTTCTAATAAAGTCTCATTCTTGAATGACTACTTATTCCATATCTTAAATCATTGACTATTCAACTTTGATCGTACTAAATGATGTGATTATCCCCCAAAATATCTTCCAAAGTATGCTATATTAATTTGCAATAAAATATTATGTCCACAAACTTCCTCTTAATTTCCAATACTCACAAGGGTGGACTTAGTTATAGGGGTGGTCCCCATGAGACTCAAATATTCAAATAAATCAATTAAAATATATTTAGTTATAATATCATGAAATCAATAAAAGCGGATCTTAGATAAAAGAATTAATTAGACTATAAATAAATTAGTTTATTTTTCTGAAATAAGATATGACTAACTATAACAAGCTCAAATAGTGACCCAAAAGATACGTCAATCGGTATTACTTTATCAAAATATAGACATATAATATAAATAATATTGCATTAATTAGTAAAATAAAAATGAAGGATTTCGTAAATTCATCTTAAGTGGTGATTGCTCTTCTCCTGAAAGCTTCAATGTATAGTTAGATTTCATCAAAAAATAATGATTGACGTTTATTTCAAGTACAACACTTTTCTTTTTTCTTTTAAAAACAATTTTTAAACTTTTTATACTCTTTTTTAGATTACTTGATCATTAGAAATTATACTTTAAAAAACAAAATTCTGGCCAAAAAAAACAAAAAATTAACCTCATCTCAGTCTAATCTTGTTACAAGTCTTTCCCTAATATTGCTGGAGGTCCCTTAATTATTTATCTCCTTAATTAAAGATCGAGATCTTCATCAAATATAATCATTATTCGTGATTAATATGTGTGTTCCACAAGTTTTCAACTATATTTGTTCTATAAGATTTATTTTTAATTTGGTACACATGTACTCAACTATATATGATTACTTTGTATATATATATATATGATATGATATGATTATGATATATGATATATATGATTTCTTATGTACGTAAAATATTTAATTACACAATTTTTATCTTAAAGTGGTGACTAGTGAGAAAAAAGAAAGTTTCCGTACACAACTCTACCCCTCGCATCACCAACGCCTTATAGAGAGTTTTGTTAAGAAAAGTTCTATAACTTAAGCTATACAAATTTTGTGTTTGATTTTGGCACAATTTCAAAATTATTGATTAAAATTAAAACAAAAAAGAAAAAGAAATGAAGAGAGAAGAGAGAGTAAAACAAAAATTGCATACCTTAAACTAAAGAACTTTTCATAGCAAAAACTTAATTTTAACTTGACCTATATATAATAGATTGCTATATCATATTTGAAGTGAAGTGACGTGCTAATTGAAAAGTTAGTGAAAGTTGCATTATTGAAAGCTACAAATTATTATATGCTGCTTTTATATATATAACTTAATTAATGGCCAACTTATTTTATATTAATATTCTGTACGTGACAACATCTTTGATTGATTGGTTTATTTAAATGCCAATCCTTTAAGTCAAAAGCGCGCCTATGAGCTATGGCTTAGCAACATGTACATTGTATTAGGACAAATACTCATTCTCATTCTCAAACTATAGAGTTGTTTCATTTTAGTTACAAAATTATTTTTTATATTTTAGTTCTCAAATTTTTATATTTATTCTATCTTGATTATAAACCAGTTGAGACATTTTAAAAAAGGACGTATCAATATATATATATACCTTTTTATTTTTTACTTGCTGAAGACACTAATCTTATGTTGATTTACATATAGAGTGTAGCTAGGTTTTACTTTTGGGAGGGAATAATATTCGAAAGCAACACAATATCAAAAAGAGTCAATTCGCTTTTCTTTTCTCCTTTTTCAAATTTGAATATGTTGATTTTGACCTGTGAATTAAATAATAAATTAATATTCAAGTAATTGTCCAATAATAATGGGATACTAATTCAAGTATATATATATATACACAGTAATTTGCATGCCTTAATATACATGCAAAGATTAATTTAAATTTAATAATTATTAAAATTTAATATTTTTGTTAAAAAAATTATTATACTTTTAATAAAAATTTAACTTTTTTTATAACATATTTTTATTTTTTTTAATAATAATTTTTATTTAATGCTGTGAGAATTTTTTTTT
>QANZ01012081.1:150644-184134 GCA_003254925.1 Chamaecrista fasciculata
TTATTATTATTATTATTATTATTATTATTATTATTATTATTATTATTATTATTATTATTATTATTATTATTATTATTATTATTATTATTATTATTATTATTATTATTATTATTATTATTATTATTATTATTATTATTATTATTATTATTATTATTATTATTATTATTATTATTATTATTATTATTATTATTATTATTATTATTATTATTATTATTATTATTATTATTATTATTATTATTATTATTATTATTATTATTATTATTATTATTATTATTATTATTATTATTATTATTATTATTATTATTATTATTATTATTATTATTATTATTATTATTATTATTATTATTATTATTATTATTATTATTATTATTATTATTATTATTATTATTATTATTATTATTATTATTATTATTATTATTATTATTATTATTATTATTATTATTATTATTATTATTATTATTATTATTATTTATGTATTCAACTTTGAAGTTTGAACATTATTTGGATAATTCTATGAAACAAAATTATTTGGATAGAAAAAACGTTGAACTTTGAACTTTGAATTGTTTTATGGCAACAAAATTACATAGTAGGATTAAGTTGAATCAAATAATAAAAGAAAATTACGTTAATTTTTGTTTCTGATCAGTTTGACTTAATTATATTTAACATTGTTTACTTTTAAAATATCTTTTATTTTTTAGAATTTATTTTTAATAATAAAACAAATCTTTTTAGATAAAAGTTATTATTATTTTTATTTAATTTAACTAGATTGAATTTGTTTAACTGACGACCTTTATTGATTAGATTGACCAATCTCAAAGAGTCACAACATGTCTAAAACCCAAATCCCATGCCAAATTAAGGCTCCACATTTTAGCGTCTAACATATTGCATCTTCTCGCATTCCTTACCACGCCTCCTCTTCGACGACTTTGATCGTCTATGATCACAGCGCCACAAGCATCAAGACCAAACACCTCATAGAAGGCACCATTTGTGTTGACTTTGAACCAATCATAGCTTGGAGGATTCCATCTAATTGAACCGGTCATCTTCAACGAAGGCAAAAGTAAGGTCAGTTAATTTTCAATGTTCGCTTCACTAATACATTGAACACACTTTTAGACTATAATCAAAAAGCTATCATGGGCAACAAAGGAATGATCAAATGTCTTTTTGTTTCTCCAATTCTAGAGGAGGCAATAAGTCACTCCAAATATATGAACTCTGGATGAAGTTATCAACTTTGCACCTACCACTCAAATTAAATTATTTTAGAGCCAATCACAAGGATCAACAGATAAAAAGAAAGCTCTCATATCAGTAGGAACTAAATCACCCCAAATTTGTCTCGCACAATAACAATTCCTTAACACATGAATCACATATTCACTTCCACCCTTACAAAAACCACAGCCAGGGCTACACCCACTCTACCTAGATCACCTCTCATTAGTACAAGGTCTTTTAAGGTTGACCATCTGTAGAAAGAAATTAATTCTCCCTGGCACTTTCCATTTCAAGACAAGCTCCCACTTCTTATCACAAGATCTTAGCCCAACACCCATAACATAATTATAATAGGAATTCACATTGAAAATGGAAAGTGACCAACTCCCAATTTTAGACTATCGGAGAGTCCAATCACAAGCGAATGAATTTTCATAATTTGTTCAGTCACCTCTCAGGGAAGAATGTCTTTGAAAGCATCTAAATTCCAATTCCATGAGACATTGACCATATCCAAAACACAAACTTCCGTATCCCAAATACTATTCACATGACAAGATCAATTAGATTAACCTTAATATTCACCTAGGAGTCATTCCAGAAGTTAATTATAATCCCATCACAAATCTCCGAGATACACATCTCTCCCACCTTCTCTCATATGGAGGATAAATCATTCAAAATATGAGATCTATTGATGACTCTTTTGATAAAAAAATCAAAATCTCTATCCTTATTATACTTATGTTTCTGGACACTCACGAACCATTTTTCTCCTTTAGTAATCTCCACACCATTTTAGCAAGGCATATTTCATTCATCCCATTCTTTAATTACCAATCCTCCACTATTCCTATGTTTCAAAACTTCTTTCTATCCGGTAAGATGAAACTTTCTCTTTTCAAGTTCATGATCCCATATAAAAGCCCTCTTCAATCTTCTCCTTCTCAATTACAGACAAAATAGGTTCAGGCACTTCGGTAATCATCATGAGATATATAGGAATAGAATTTATCATAGATTTAGCCAAAACAATTATTCCAACCACACTTAAACACCTTCTTTTCCATCCAGAAAGCCTCAACTTCACATTATCAAGCACAAAATTATAGCTCCTCTTTCTAGATCTACCTTGCAACAAGGGAATACCCAAATGTAAACTCATATCCTCCTTTTCATTAATGTTTAAAATATTCATCACATATTGTTTAACATTTTGACTAGTGTATAACATTTGAAGTACATGCAAAACACATTTTCTTCCTATCACTTTTTTTTTAAGAAAAATAATTATACAAATTGCATCATAAAATTATTTCCGAAGATCAAAACCCCTAATTTCACTAGTGCCTCAAATTCTTCAATTTTGGAGTTTTCTTAATTTTTCTATAATACATTTGTTTGATATTAACTCACATATGGATTATTAAGTAAAATAAAAAAAATACAAACTACTATAATATTAAATTATTAATATTAATTAACTCACAATAAATAATTGTGAGTGATCCAAAGACAGAAAACTCAGAAAATTAAAATCCATAGAATTTATTGGCCTGTCAAAGCATTTAATACCAATGAATTAAATAGAAATTAAGAAAGTCATATAATTAAATAAATTGGATTGGAAATTAAATTTTTATATTTTTCTTGTTTGACGCGGAAGGAAGGTGTGTGTATGTAATATAGCTAGCTGGCTATGGGAGAGAGGTGGCCTGCACTGCACGTGACCCACCACCTCACCCTTCACCTCTTCCTCCCTCCTCACTACTCTCTTCCTTCTTCGCCTCTCTCTCTCTCTCTCTCTCTCTCTCTCTCTTTCTCTCTCTGTAATATTTGAGCCCATCGCTTTCTTCTGCGATCAATCAAAATACCCAAACATCAAATCCCATCTCTCTCTCTCTCTCTCTCTCATTTCTTTCTTTCTCTCTCTCTATATCTCTATAGGCGTCGTGTATAATCAATCTGATTGTCTCTCTGTGACTGCGGGAATGATGATTATGATGATGATGATGATGCCTGTGATGTGGAGGAACTGAGATTCTAATGCTATTGAACGAGGCAGGCGATTTAGCGTCGAATGCTTGGATCTGCTGCCGGTATATCACTCATCTTTTGTTTTCTCGATTTGATTCTTGGATTTTGGGGCTGCTTTGTCATTTTCTATTGACAATTTGATTTCAGTTACGTTTCGTTCTTGTTTGTGACGGTTTTAAATTTCTTGTTGGTTGTTTTCCGGTGAGTGTTTTTTTGTTTGTTTGTTTGGCATTGAGTGCTTGACAGTTTTTCCGGGAGGATATAAATTTCGGTTATGTACTTATTGGTGATTTGGACTGACTGGAGTTAAGTTTTCATATCAATTGGTTCTCTTCGGGAGCAAGTATCTCTCATCCGCGAGAATTTGATCCAAATGTTCTTCGAGTTATCTGTTTCTTCTCCGGCTTTGAATTTTAAATTTACATTCCTCGTAGTGTCACACAGTTGAATTTTGCGGCATTCTCCAACAGTCGTCCTATTATTTCATTGGAACTTTTTCAAACCAATCTGGGATGTGAAAACGCTTTTGTTGAGTGAGCAGTTTCTGAATTGCGTTAGTGATACTAAAGTAATAATTAGGTTTACGCTTATCCCCGAACAATTGGTGTTGTTGTTATATCTTTTCTGTTTTTCACTATACTAGGCAAACCGTATTATAACATCCTTGGCTGACTAACTGGAGAAGGTAGATAAGTGAATATGAGTCATTATTATATAAAACAAAAAACACATAAATACTTTGATTTATATAGGAAAAGGAAAACATTAAACATTTTAATTAGATCTGAGACTTTCTCTGTTACTTTGTGCCTGAAATGATTGAAGAAACCTAAAAGAGGAAGACAACACAGAAAAAGGGAACCATAAGTTGACCACAGAAGAAGTGAAGAAACTTGGGATGGGATAGCATGGTTTAGTTGGAAATTTAAGAATGCCGGTTATTTTATTTCTAACCAGAATGTCGCATTCTTAAATTTCCAGCTAAACCATGCTGTAAATGTTACGTGGCATACCAATGATAGGGGTATATCGTGATTTGCAAATGTTACGGCTTGCCCCTAGACATTTACTGCCAATGGTTGTGTATACAGATGATTTAGACTGAGATCATCCTTACTTTTCCATATCCTCTGAATTCATTGTAGTGATGGTATTATTCTCAATATTATGATATGTGATTTCTTCTGCACTCTTCTTAGTGATTCATACCTTATTGCTCGATGTTACAATTTACCTGAGGGAGATCCTTACTGTAGGTGGAGCTAGGCATTTGACAAGTTTGCAAGTTTTATTTTGTATGGCAATCTTATTTGCTCTGAGTTAGAAATGCTTCACTTCCATTTGGTTTCCGATATTCTGATGAATTGAAAATTTACTTTCTTTTAAGTTTAGATATGGTTTTCTAAAAAAGTCTGATTTGGTATTCTCATATTAATGTCATATATCTTGTTGTCTGGTTCATGCAGGTCGCATGGACTCCAACTTGAAGCAGTTGGAGCTACTGAAGAACTTTTAGCTGTTGTTTTGGAGTTATATTTAACTTTTTGACATCTCTTATGGGTTAAGAATTGTGGCGAAATGGTTTTGTATTCCAATTCTATTAGGAGATGGGCGAGAGACGAGATAATGCAGGGCCGGCAGAACAAGGGCCATCAAACTCTTCATGGTGGCCTTCCGATTTTGTTGACAAATTTGGATCTGTTTCTCTGGGTCCTCAAGAAGAGAACGTAAATAATAAAGAATCACTTAGAGATTTTGAGCAAGATGTTTTGTCACCTCAGAAAGCATCACAAATTCTCTGGCACACTGGAATGCTTTCAGAACCGATACCAAATGGTTTTTATTCAGTCATTCCGGTGAGGATCTATCCTTGCATAGCCATTCAATTCCTCTAATGTTTCCTGTAAATTCTTTTTTTTTTATTACATGATTATTGTTGGAAAGTAATATGTAATATATATTGATGTTTCAATTGAGTCTTGAATTTGATAATCTTCTGTTTAATTATTCTCAATCTGCATCCTGGTTCTGATTAAATTTCCTTAAAGAGCGTCTAAAAAAACTTAGTCTTAGTTCTCTATATTATTTATTTGAATTGGATGATTCCCACATTTATTTGAGACCCATTTGCATCTGATTCCACCCCACCCTCGGAACCAAAGTATTGGGAGGATATTCTACCTTCTACTTGCCATCTATTACTGTATCTTTCGTCAAAAATGAAATTTGAAATTTATCTTTAAATGATGGTTTTAGAGAAAAAAAAAAAGGTCGAGTAAATTGCACTGACCTCTTGTAAGATTTGGTTAAATGACACCTAATATCCATGTTTCAAAAGTGTCAGTCAGCCTCTGGACATTTGATATATATATATATATATTGCATAGTTTTCCTTTAGTATTACTTTTTGTCAATAAAGTTACTTTTCTGCTCAATATGTTCCGTCCAAAAGTGAAATACTTAGTTGTTTTGGTCGACATTTTCAGACTAAAATCTGTCAAATATTAGAGCTTGACATCAAGTTCTATAACACTTTGGCTAAATGTTTCAGCAAACAAATAATATGGATAATTAACACCTCAGGAAAAAAAGTAAAAATGCTCTGGAAAATAAGAGAGAAGAGTGTTTTCATGCTCTAAAGAACATATTGTGCAGAAACTTGCTCCATTGACAGAAAAAAAATGGAGGGATTTTTTTGCAATACATATCAAATGCTTAAGAAATAATTATTTGGTTTTGTGTGAAGAAAGGAAGACCGTTGAATCGATTCTGGAATTCACATTGGTTAAGATATGTTTATGCTATGTATGTGTATATTTAATATGGTGTAAAATCAGTAAATTGTTTGTTGGAATGTGGAAAGGTGAGCATATTTCAACCTGTTCTGTTTAATATGTCTAGCTTCTTAAGTTCTTTTGGTTCCCTTTTGAGTTTGCTGGTTGTATCCTTGTATCTGCTGCATAATTGAAGTGGAGTTTACTTTCACTTTACTGTCTTGTTATAGTAATAATAGTTCAATTTGATAATGTGCAGGATAAAAAGCTCAAGGAAAATTTTGATAATATTCCTACACTGGACGAGATTCAAGCTTTGGGTGGAGAGGGTCTAAAGGCGGATATAATTTTAGTGGATGCAGAGAAAGATAAAAAGTTGTCTATGTTGAAGCAACTGATTGTGGCACTAGTTAAAGGATTGAATTCAAACCCAGCTGCAATAATAAAAAAGATTGCTGGATTAGTATGTATACTTATTCTATCTTATTGTGTAGTTTCTGTTCTCGGTCTGGGGATGGCTTAATATATGAGTGCTGCCTATAGCTATGGCTTATTCCTACTTAGAACTTGTATAAAAATGTATTTACATGTTCATCCAATCTTACATGTTGCAAATAATGGGTTAAATATAAGAACGATACTTGGATAAATTTTTTTAAATGTTTATTTTTAGGAACCGTTTTGAAGAATCCAATTATGTGGAACTTGGCAGTGAAGAACTCTCTTGTCATGTTTTTAATTTATTTGAAAACATAATAGCCAAACATATAAGAACTTTTCTTAAGCTTTGTTCTAAATAAAATGCTGAATGATTTCTGAAATCCTTACAGTCCTGTTATTAAAATTTCTTGAAGCTGGTTCATTTTAGTTATCTGCACCGTTCGGTTTTAGTAAACTGATGCTAATTGTTGGTCGGAATTGCAAGGCTTGGCATCTATTATTCATGAAAATTTTTATTTCATTGCCTACATTAATTAAATAATGTATAGTCTCTGAGCATACAGTACAGGGTATTTTACTCTTATGATGTTGACATCTATTTCTGCACAGGTCTCTGATTTTTATAAGCGACCCAATGTGGAAAGTCCTGCAAAAGCTGCACTAGAGGAAACTTCTCACATGTTTGAGAATCGAGGTGCCTTGTTGCTGGGGCAAATAAAGCATGGTTCGTGCCGTCCTCGGGCAATATTATTTAAAGTTTTGGCAGATACTGTAGGTCTGGAAAGTAGGATTAAGGTGGTAAGCACTGAGTTCTGTTGGTGAGCTTAATACTTTTTGCCTTGCAAAGACTTACTAGTTACTACTAATCTACGTTTTTCTAATCTGGACGTGTATTAGCCAAAGTTTTCAAAATAAATAGCCAATTTTCTCATCAAATATAGTTTTTGAAAGTTTCATCTTGTTTTACCTTTTTCTTTGTCAGGGTTTACCGAATGATGGCATTGTTGAATGCGCAGACTCATACAAGCATATGTCTGTGATAGTTATATTGAATTCTGCGGAATTGCTCGTTGATCTTATGAGATCCCCGGGCCAATTGTTACCTCTTTCGACCAGGGCAATTTTCTTGACACACATTTCTGCAGCAGGAGAGAGTGATTCTGCAGAAAATGATTCTTGTGACTCACCGCTAGAACCAAACAGTCCTTTATATGGAGTTTCGGAGAAAGTGGATCATGACAGGTTTAAAAGCTGTGCTTAATTTTTTCCTTCATACTTTGGATTTCAACATCTGATTATGCATAGGTATAATTATGTTCAAGTTGGTGTAGCTGACCATTGGGTCAAAATTACAGTCCTACCTTAAGATTAATTAGATAGTGAGTTTTGGGGACATATTCTTTAGGCGTCCACATTAATGATCTCATGTTAATTGTAACAGTTAAGTGGTCTAAATTATTTATTTTCTTGGTCCTCTATTACAGTGCGGAAAAGGAGGAGAACCTCCCTTTCCAGAGGAGATTTGATTCCTCTTCAAATGTATCAGGCCTTTCTTTACGAGATCTGATGTTAAGAACAAATACCAGTCTGGATCTGGATAGGAAACTGAGGTGCTGATTTTGATTGCTATACACTGAAGATTCTTTTCAGACTTTTTTTTTCATTGTTTTCTTTATGGCTAGAAGCAACATTGTATTTCTTTTCATTTCATTTTTGAATGTTCTTTCAGCAGATTTAATTTGTTGTATGGTTGTTGAAACATTTTTGGCTTAAAATATGCACTACCAACTCTTGTTGTTTTTTTTCCCCATCCCTCAGTTTGTCTCATAGTGAACCCAACATTGCAACTGCATTTGGTCGGCGAAGTCGAAGAAAGGTCATTGCGGAACAGAGGACAGCTAGTTCAAGGTTATTTAAAATTCTATTGTGTGTGTGTGTTCCTAATCAGATGAGTGGTTTTTCTATTATTTGTGATGTTGGTTTTAGTTACTTTGTTGGTCTTGGTGCTGGTGCTTAGAATCTGTTTGAGTTCAGTTTGTTAGATTGAACCTTCAATTTTCCTTGGATGGCTCTGAACTTTTTCTTGGGTCTGCAATAACTCTCTGTCTTAGTGTTTGATTTAGAGTTGTGGCCAGTTACATTGTCTGAACGTGTCTAGATCAGGCAATGTTTGCAAGAAAAACAATTTCCTTGTTTGCAAGTATACCTTATGCTGAGTGACTTTTCTCTAAATATTCCGGTAGGATATCTTAAAGCACTCAGCAATTAGGGCTTTGTCTGAAAGGTGGAATTTCATGCATATTTTAAATGCTTCAGTAAAATTGATACCCTCGTTGCATTCATCAATTATTCTTGGAAATACGAAGTTGAATTTGATTTTTCATGTCATATTTTGATTAACACCACTTGGTCTCAGCCAAGACAGTTAGGAATTTTAGAAGTATCAAAGACGGTATAAGGAAGACCAAAAATAAATTTGGATAAAATGATAGAGATTTGCTGCGGTCCTTAATATTAATGGTTTAGAAGAAATATCTGTTTCTCTTGAAAAGAAGGTCGATGATAATGACTAGAGTTATGGTTTACTCTATTGACTTTTGAAAGTTATGCTTTTATCTTGACTTTGAAGTTTAGGATATGGCTTGAGATGACAATCATTAAGTCATTATTTTCGCTCCACAATTTTGGAGCAAGAGCAGTTACCATTGAAATTGCAAAGGTTAGCCTGAGAATGAAATTTCACTGAGCCCAAAATTATGAGAAACAAAGTAGCATTAATGCTATTGAGATTACAACTCTGTGGTAATTGACTTTCTTCCCTAAATTTAATCAATTATTTTCGGTTAAATTTATTTTTCTTTAAAAAAATTTTTGGTGCGGTGTATTTGTTCTGATTTGCTCACATGCCTTCTTCACTAAATCTGGCCTAACATTTGAGGCCTTTGGAATATGATGACTATTTGATCTTGTTAAATCTGGAACTAATTCCTGTTCCACATTTTTTCGTTTAGGCCTACTGTTAATTTAGGTTTTTCTGTTATAGCAGTTAGCCAGATACGGCAGTTTTTCTGCTATAGCTGTTTTTCTGGTGGAAATTTCTGTTAAATTAATTATTTCTAGAAGTTATGTTAGTTAGTTGTTGTTGTACCTCAGGTATCTCATTACAAATGTCTGAACCTATGACTCTCAGAATATCACAAATTTGGGAATGGAAGTATAGAATTCATTCTTTCAATTTTCCCTCAGTTTCTGGTCTCTGTTGTTTCTCCCTGTTTTCTAACTTTGCTGTCCTCTCAGTCAAGATCCTATTTTCTGGTTCAAGAATACTAAGGTTATCTTAGTCCTAATAGATCTTAAATAATTGGGATTAAAAGACCTATTTAATGGTTACATAACCACTTAACAAAGTCTGTGTCTCATTACTTGTATCATTCACCAAACATAATATGGTCGGGACTTGTTCGTTTCTCCATGATTATCAAGTGTTTGAAATTTTGACTCAGAATTTTCGTGAAATAAAAGCTTAATTAAAGTTTGGCATATGTGATCAATATGCTGATTTTCTTATTTTATGGTTGGAATGTTGGATTAATAAAAATAACATTTTATAAGAAAATATTAAGGGTTAAGTGTAAGCCTTACATTGGTGTGTGCACATCTGATGTGTATATCTATATATGTGCTTACACTTCGTTCTTAGCTGTCAGCTTGCACCAGTTAAAGTTGTAGCTTTTTTTATGGCTGAAATTATGATGCACATCCTCATCCTCATCCCCTTTGATGCTAGAATATGCTGATTTACTCTTTTGAATTGCTCTGAATATATAGTATCCTTTCTTGGATTTATTGTTAATATTCCCTAAATTTTTCGTACTAATATACTCTAGAATGCTTAACAATTTTTTTTTTTTGAAAAATAATTTTGGTTTTGCAGTCCAGAACATCCATCATTCCGAGCACGTGGGCGGTCCATGCTTAGTGGTTATAGGAAATCATTTAGAGATTTTGCTGATGATGAGGCTGCATCAAGGTTTTGGCCTTTATAATCCCTTAAAATATGCTTCTACTATGTGAATGGAGTTATATGGTCACTTAAATCACATTGAAGGACATGGACACTGACATCCACACTTCCACTCTGGGTGACACAGTGAAGAATATGAAAGACTTTGTTGTATTGCATCACCCAACTCTAAAAGTTTATAGATGATGTTCCTATTCTATCTAGGAAATAAAATAAATAGACAATAAATACATAATCAATACAAAAATCTCACATTTCCAACTTTGAACTAGCGTGTGAAATATTTCTTTGCTTAGGCCTTTAGTAAATACATCAACAAGTTGTTTTCTTGACAACAAATAACACAAGCTGAGGATTCCACTTGTAACCCTCTATTTAATGAAATGTTTGTCAATTTTAATGTGTTTTGTTCAATCATGTTGAACAAGAATATGAGCTATACTAATGGCAGCCTTATTATCACTAAAGAAGAACGATTTATCCTTTTTCAGTAGACCCAATTCTTATAATAGCATATGTACCAACAGAAATGCACAAACTCGTTGTGCCATAGCTCTGTATTCTGCTTTTGCACTAACAACATTCTACTTCTTACTTCTCGAAGTAACTAAATTCCAGTCATAATTATATCACCAACATAAAGGGTGAGAAGAATGAGTTTGCCCTTTTGACGTCTTGTGAAGAGGCTATGGTAAAAAATACTTTGTTGATAGCCAAAAAGCAAATGACATTACTAAATTTGTCAAACCATGCTCTCGGGGATTGTTTCAATCCATATAGAGCCCTCTCTAGTCTACACACCTTTCCTTGACACTGTTCATTATCAAACCCATGTGGGATCTCCATATACACTTCTTCTTCTAGGTCTACATGAAGAAATTCACTTCAAATTGGCGAAAGTTTCAATCCTAATGGAATTCATCTTTGCAATTGGAGCAAAGGCCTCCTGATAATCCACTCCATAAGTTTGTGTGAAACCCTTGGTTACCAGTCTAGCATTTAATCGTTCTATTGAACTATCAGTTTTATGTTTCATAGTGAGATCCATTTACAACCCACCAACTTCTTGTTTGGTGAAGGAGGTACCAAATCCCAAGCCCCATTTTTGGACAAGGCCTTCATTTCTTCAATTGTTGCTTGCTTCCACTTGGGGTTTGTAATGGCTTCCTTCCAATTATGTGGAATAGACTAAATAGACAAGGAAAAGGCTCTATATGGTGGGGATAGGGAATTATAAGAAACAAAGTTAAACATAGCATAAAAAGGATATTTGGTACAAGACCTAACTCCTTTTAGAAGAACAATAGGCATATCAGAATCACCGAGGGATGTGGATAACTCATGAATGTGAGAAGATTCAGTAGATTGCATATGGTTTTTTCAGCTTTGTCCAATCTCTCCATTCTCTTAGTAGTCTACCCCTAAACTTCAATCTCCCTTGTGATGTCTAGATCAAAGTGCACATCTTCTTTATTACTCCTTGAAGGGGCGACGAAGGTGTTCAAAGTAGGATTTAGTTTCTCAAAAGGTGACATCCATACCGCCAAATGTTTTTCCAGAGGGGGATGGTAACATTTGTAACCAATTTGTGTAGGGGAATATCCTATGGAGACGTAAGGGCTCTAGGATCAAGTTCTCCAGTATTTATGGTAGGAACAAAATGGACACAACCAAACACTACAGGGGAATAATATAGTCATGTATACTTTTTAAAACTTCAAGAATATTAAAATCAAGTGGTTTTGGAGTCATACGATTGATAAGGTATGTAGTAGCTAAAATGGCATCCCCGAATTAGGCTTTGGGCAAGTGCGTGGTGAACATAAGGGATTGGGCTACTTCAACAAGGTGTTTGTTCTTTCTCTCAGCTACACCATTCTGAACACTAGTGTTGAGCTGTCAACAGAAATGATGGGTCCCAAATAAAGAAATGAATAAAGGAGTATAACCCTAATTTTCATCATTCTATACGCTAGATTGAACGAGAGACTTTGGAGATAGTATACTTTCGATATTTCCTACTCATAATGTAATGGTTGGTTTGTTTTTTACTTTTGAAGGCATATGTTTGTTATTGTCTTTTTGATAAATTTATTTGACTTACAGTTGAATTTATCCTTGAACTATAGGTCAGATGGTGCATCCTCATCAGAAGCTCGTAGAATTAGACGAAGGAGCATCAGTATTACACCTGAGATTGGTGATGATATCGTAAGGTTGATTATTGTCCCGTCGTGATTCTATATTCTTTATGATTCCTTGATATTTGTCTGCTCGTTAGGTCCTTGCATGTATTAATGATAGCAGTTTCAGTTGATCATTATGTGGGCTTAGCTAGTGTAGCATGTTAAGATAACTTTTTTTTTTTGGTCTAAAATCAGTGCCCTAAAACTCCTAATTTTGATTACTATTTCTAGTTATTCTTCCAATTCCATATATGTAGTGATAACCCTTAACCAATAAACAATGCTCTAAGGGTTATTTTCTAAACATGTTTAAAGTTCATAGGGTTGAGTTTTTTTTTTGTTTTTGTTTTTGTTTTTTTTTTTCTACTTTACCTTTTCTTTTATGGTTTGAAACAGAAACTGCCAGGTGATTTGGGACACTATTACCCAGTCTCATGATTTCTTTAAACAATGAAAAATTGTGTATTGTCAATTTTCTTCCCTTAACTGCTGTTCTTGGATATGCTCACCAAAAAATATTGCTGACATGTTATTGAGGTCATTTTTTTTCCTCTGGTATGTTGGTGTAAATTTGTATTTTTCTGAGTAAGGGACTGACTATTAAATTGGTGTCTGCTTTACACTAAATAATTAAATGGGAGAATGCATTTTGTTATTAATGCCCTCGTAAATTGCTTTATATTTAATAATCTTTATTTGAGTGTGCATTGTTCATCTGTATGGTGATTTGATAGTTGCTTTAATAATATATCCAGGGCTGTACGGGCAATGAATGAAACACTTAAGCAAAATCGTCTTTTGAGAGAGCGGAGGGATGATAACTCATTCTCCCATTCTCCAGACAATACAAGTAATGTTCAAGGTCTTCAGAGAAATGTATGTCTGCATTATTGCGGTAACAGTGGAACATTCTATTTATCCTTTATTTGTCTATCCTTCAGCAGCTGACTAAAGCTTAACTTATATGATTCTTTTTCTTACTGTATCATTGTTCTATTATCAGAGGTGAGCATTCATTAATTAAATGTTAGCTGTATCCCGTGGTCATTTTTTTGGAGCCAGAGTATCCCATGGTCTAATCTGTGTCTATGAGGAAAGGTGAAATGGAAAATGGATGGTTATGTACCCAAAAGTGTCAGTACATAAGTGAAATTGATAGTTTTGCTTAATTATGTCAATAAGTTGCAAAGAAGTCAAGTCTAAGGCTTGAAATTCCACTACCAATTTTGGAACAGAAGAGAATCTGGCAATTGCTCGATTCAATAGGTTTTCATGTCTTCCTGACTCCGTCATATTTATTGTGTCAAATTCGAAGTCAATTCTCTTGCCAAGTTTTTCATAATGATTATGTTTCATCCTTTGAAAGATATTTTTCAATGATTATAGTAATCAAGATGTAACTTGATTGATTTTAAAAGCTTTTTTTTTTTCGTTTCCATATTCAATAGGTTCTTATGTTCTTTTTTATTCCTTTTTTGGCTGTGGTGGGTTTGGGCTTTTTCTTTTGGAGGGCCGGGAATGGAATTTATTTATTAAGCTCAGCATGAACACCTTGCAGTTGTAGATGTGATTATGGTAATGCATTATGACAGGTGTCAAATTTCCATCGAGATGGTCATGAGAGGTCTGCTTCATATTCTCTTCAACTCGAACAAGTTAATTCTCAGAAGGCAATGTCGTTACCTTCTTCACCGCATGATTATAGGGGTCAGACATCTGAGAGAAGTGGGCTATCAAGATATGGAGTAAACGAAATGCAGTCGACGTGGAATAAAGTCCTTGAATCTCCGATGTTTAATAATAAATCCCTCCTACCATATGAAGCCTGGAATATCGACTTCTCGGAAATAACTGTTGGAACTCGTGTTGGGATTGGTAACTATTACACTCCCTCTTATAGTTATCTTCATTGTTTGATCTATGATTTGGGAGATCTATGATTTGCATTCTTCAATTCAATATGATTTATGTGGTAGCTCATGCAAATGGGGTTAAGGTCATGAACTGTGATTATAAATGGGGCTGAACTTCTGCAATTTCCTTTAATTTTGGTTGAGTTGTGGCAGATCTGATCCAGATCTGTCACAACTCATGGCCAACTGTAAATTTCCCTAGAAAATATCTGCTCTTATTTTTCTGGGTGATTGTCAATTTCAAGGTTCAGGGACTGGGGGAGGAATAAGTAAAAAAGAATCGGAGAAAACCAAAGAGGATACCTCAGGAACTGAAACTAATTAGACATTTTAGGGAAAGAAATGGAAGAAATGAGTTGATAGATCACATTATTTGATATGGTTGGTGGTTTATAAAAGAACGCTTTTCAATTTGTGATACATATTGTGATTGACTAGTACTTGTCTTTTGACTCATTCTTTTTCTGTGCTGGTCTATTTCTGGTGTATGCTGTTTCTAGGTAATGTTTTGCATACTTATGATCTGTTAAAATATATCTTTAATTTGTTTTTTCTTGATAACTATCAGTAACAGCAATAACAGATCATTCTTATTTGCCTTTACTGTTACTCTTGGTTCTTTGCTTTTTGATGAGTTTAAAAATCTTCTTGATCAAATTGCTTGAAACATAGATATGAGATGGAGTGGGACGAGCAAGCAGAAGGAATGGAGGTTTGGAAGGTTAATAATGATGAATGATGTGGAATACTTTCTATGCCTTGTTTGATTGGTTTAACTATTTAGTGTGGTTACGTTGTCACGAGACCTAAGTGACCTCGGGAAACCTTACCTCAAAAGTTAGCTATTGAAATGGGAGAACCAAGGCACTTAAGTACTCTACTAAGTATTCCCTGACTTAGTTCCCATCATAGCACTGCTCTTGGAGAGCCGATCTTGGTGGATGTACCTTGCAAGATTTCACTTGGCCTTACACTGGGTAGAACCCTTCGTAGATGGCCTTGTTTGTGCCATTGACAACCAGGCTCTGATACTAATTTTTAGAGCTGACTAACTCTATTGGTCACATTAATGCTATAGAAAACCCTTTCTCTAATGTAGAAAAGTTGATTATAGCACATGCACAGCCCAAAAATACTCACAAAACACACCTAAAGACTAAGAACCTCACAAAGACAGCATAAACATAAGGGTGTCTAGCTTTCAAGAAGCTAGACACTCTCCCATTTCATTTCCCTAATGTTTTCCTTGTCTTTCCTAACCTCAGACAGCCTATTTATACACTTTACACAGTCCCTCACACTCCCACTATACACCTCTCGTTTTATTCTCATTAGTAGGACTGGCTCAGCATATTGCCCTTAGTACGATGAAGGTATGGAATGTTGTGGGTGTTTAGAAGACATTTCAGAAAGAAAGGATATTTCGTGATTTGCTTTAAGATGATGGTGGCATTCATTGAAGGATAAGCGTGCAACTTTATGCAACTTAAAAGAGAGAAAGGCGAGATTAAAAATGAGAGTAAACTTGAAATGAAATGGACAAGCTCAAATTGCTTGTTCAAATCTTGAATTAGTGGAATAAGTTTTTGTAATTTGGAAGAGCTAGTACTTTGCTGAATTAGAACCTTGAAGTAAGAAGGAAAAGGATGATGTAATGTAAAATTGATTTGAAGGACTTTATTTGATGATCATTGCCTTTATTTTTTTCCAGGGTTCTTTGGAGAAGTCTTCCGTGGTGTATGGAATGGAACAGATGTTGCAATCAAGGTTTTTCTGGAGCAAGATTTAACTGCTGAGAACATGGAAGATTTCTGCAATGAGATATCTATTTTGAGGTATTTTATTGGTGTTAATTTGTCATGCTTTTTGTCAGCGTTTTTCTGTTATATTTAGCTAATTCTGACTTCCATGTTCTTGTCTTTTTCTTTTCCTTCAGCCGCCTGCGACATCCAAATGGTACTTTCATCCTTTCAAGCTACTTTTGTTGTTTTGGCTTTATATTATACAATATTTAGATCTTGCTTTCTAGTTATGGTAATTAATGCAAAACAATCTGAGTTCTTATCATGGTGAGATTTGTCTTTAAGAATCCTTGGGAGGAGTAAAAACAAATAAAGAGGGAGATGAACATAACCTCTGTATTCTAACGTATATTGCTGTAAGAATATCACATGTTGCATGCTTCCTTTGAGATTAATTGCTATTGATCAGTCAATGATATTTTATGCAGTAATTTTATTTCTTGGTGCGTGTACAAAGCCTCCACGGTTGTCAATGATTACTGAATATATGGAGATGGGATCACTGTATTACTTGATCCATTTGAGCGGTCAGAAGAAGAAGCTTAGCTGGAGGAGAAGGCTAAAGATGTTGCGAGACATATGCAGGTATGGATTCTGGATTCTTTTTAACCTTCCAAACGTCTTTCCTGGTCATTGTTCTTTGTGCTTAACAACTACTATATTCTATATGATCCGTGCTTTTTTGTCCAGTTAATCATAAAGATTTCACTGTCCAGTTTTCATATTATAAATCTCAATTGTCTGTGTACCATAATCAGCAGTGTTGGCAAAAAAGTTCTTCAGCTTTCGAACCATTTTCATATGCTGATGTAAGATTGATGGAATTTTGCAACTCATCAGAAGTTTTGAGCTTTATTTTCTTTTTCATTTTTTTTTTGGGTGCAGGGGGCTGATGTGCATACACCGTATGAAGATAGTTCATCGTGACCTGAAAAGTGCAAACTGTCTCGTGAATAAGCATTGGACTGTGAAGATCTGTGATTTTGGGCTTTCAAGGGCAATGACAGAGTCTCCGATCAAAGATTCTTCGTCAGCTGGAACTCCAGAGTGGATGGCTCCTGAACTTATTCGGAATGAACCATTCAATGAAAAATGTGATATCTTTAGCTTGGGGGTGTTGATGTGGGAACTCTGCACCTTAAACAGACCATGGGAGGGCATACCACCAGAGAGGGTATGTTTGACTGTTCAAAATTTTCATGTTGGTCTCTCTATTTTTGTTATTTGCTGAATTTTATAAGAGTAAACATATAAATTAGTCCCTTAAAAAATACAAAAGTTAACAATTCAATCCTTGAAAGTTTATCTTGTACTCTTCTAAGCCTTGAAAATCATAGAACCAACCCATTTTTTTTTTACCCCCGCAAGTTAGTCTATGAACAATAGATTAAAGAAATTAAGTTATATTCATATATTGTTTCTACATCTTTCAGGAATCAAAGTGTGTAAACTCAACTTGAAATGAATTGTCAACTCATATATCTTTGAGAGATCAATTATATGTTGACTTATTTTATAACGTTATTTTATCTTTTTTTCTCTGTACTGATCAGGTGGTTTATGCCGTTGCTAACGAGGGATCTAGACTAGAGGTACCTGAAGGTCCTATAGGCAAGCTGATTTCAGGTTTCTTCTGCTTAAAAATTATTTTGCCACTCTTTTCTTGTCTTCTTGATGTGATCATATGTTGATTTTTTGTTTTCATTTTATTTGCAGACTGTTGGGCAGAACCAAATGAGCGGCCTAGTTGTGAGGAAGTGCTTTCGCGCTTACTTGACTGCGAGTATCCAGTGTGCTGATGATGTAATCTGAACCATCCTTTGTACATAATAAACTTTTCCTAGAGTAGTAGTTACATGGTGCTCTTCTCAGCAGATGTTGTAGACAATTCTGATTTTTGTTCTCTCTCTTAAATCTTGTGAAAAACATCAATCGTTGCAATTTTCATATCACCTTCGAGAACTCATATCTTGGGCAATGAAAGAAAAATTAAATTCTTCTCCTTTTCCCCTTACTATTTGTGCGCTGAAAATAACATTTCTATTTCATGTGTGGGTACAGATTGACTCATTTATGACCCAAAATTGGACTCAAGTGTCACATTGTCATGGAAACATGAAAAGATAAGTATGGAGAATCCATGTTAGTAAATAACACATTACACAACCTTCCTTACTACATACAATCTTCCCCCACTACTTCTGCTTCATGAAGCAGAGATCATAGTTTCAATCATAGATAGGACGCCTATTTAAAGCATCTTCAAATCGGCTGCATGATCCCACCCTCATCTCTGTACTCATATCGTTCTCCGGTGCCGGGTAATAATCCTCCCTCAGCTGCACATCCCTTAGATTCGTTATCTTGAGGAAGAAATTCATGAAATGCTCATGAGCTGTTCCATGAATGAAGAGCTTCCTCAGAGTATCACATTCTTGGAGCAATCCAGCAGCTGGGAGAGATAGGCTCCTTTGGTTCACATCTTCATCTTGTGGTGGCCAGTAATCAAGCTCATGTAAAGTCAAAGTGCCAATACCATTCAGGAAGAACCTCTCCCACAGGCTCAAATCCATCTGCCCTGAAGGTGCTGTAAGTGCATACCCTTTTGTATCGCCGCAATCCAACTGCATCTTTGTGAGCTGCGGATAACATGTCAGAATGCTCAACCCGAATTCCCGCTCCGATGGTTTGGGCTGCCCCCGGCAATCTCCTTCGACCTTTATTCGAATCTCTTGCAAGTTGGGGCAGTCTTCCAATCCCGCCATGGGCAATGGAGTCAGCAGTTCACCAACTCCTATCCAAAGAGAAAGGTATTTCAACTTATCCCAGGTGTTGCACCAGTAACCATTGCCGTTACTCCATTCAGCAGCCTCTGATGAATAATTGCATCTCTGCCTCTTCTTCTTGCTGGAGTCTTCATATTCTTCTATACTACTCCCAAAGTAATCAACGAATTCTTCACCAGTCTTGGGGTTCGAGGAGCACGATTCATCCAAGGCATTGAGGTCAAAATCAAGGATGGTTGGCCCAAGATTATCCGTTTCTTTCAAGCCATTCCACACGCAATCGACGTGAAGCCGTTCGATCCGGTCGCGAATGGGCTCCAAGGCTCTGAGAGATGCTGCTGTATCAAGATTCAAACAGCAGGAAATCTTAACATCGATCAGAGTCCTCCTAAGCAGACAAGCCATAGTCCTCAAGCCTTTCTCAGTGATTTGCTTGCATCCCTGTACTTCAAATTTAACCAGTCTTGAACAGCCTCTGCCAATCTCTATCAAACCCATGTCTGTCAAGTCTGCACAGTTCTTAATGGACAAAGATTCAAGACCTTGGCAAAGAGCAATGCCATCAAGCTGTGACCCAACGGCCATACAAATCCCATGAAATTGACCTAACTTGAGAACCTTCAATTTGGGGCATTTCGAATTCAGCACTTCCAAGGCAAAACTGGCATCTCTCACATTCTTACAAACATCAAGCACCAATTCTTCCAGGAAAGGAAGCCCAGAAAACAATTCGATCAGTGTGGCACGGCTAATCCTAGCGTCCTCAGAAGTGAACCCGTCATCCATAGGATCACCCCTCCGATTAGCCAAAGACGGCGTATCGGCAAGATGAAGAAGCGAGAGTTTAGGGCAATTGGAAGCAATAGCCAAGAGAGCTTCATCTCCTACATATCCAAGATACCTAGGGTCGAAGGTACAAGCTACCAGAAATTCCTCAAGGTTAGGGCAAGCCGCAGTGATGGACTGAATCTCATGAGCCCTAAAACCTTCAGTAAACGACGTCGTGAGAAGGTTAAGCTTGTTCAACGACGCCGCAGTAGAAGGATTAGCCAAGAGAACAGGAGGGAGATCTTCAGTCCAGTGATAGAAACTGGAAAGGTCCAACGAGCACAGCGATTTACATTTCTGGAACAGAACGGCGAAGTCGGATCCCGGCGCCGAAGCCGGGCGTTGATGCCAGCGGACGAGCTTGACGTGGCGCAAATCGGGCCATGGAACGAGGAGGAGAAGGTGGAGAGTGGTGTGAGTACGGACGTAGACGGTGAGGGAAGTGACGGAGGGGAAGGCGTCGCGAAGGCGGAGGGCGAGGAGGCGAGGATCGGAGTAAGAGGAAGTGGAGGAGAAGAGAGCGTGGCCCCAAGGAGAGAGGAGAGAGAGGTCGAGGTGAGTGACGAAAGTGAAGGAAGTCGGAATTAGGTGGAGGTCGCGAGCGTTGCCGCGGAGGATGAGGGAGGTGCGGGTTTTGCGTTCAAGGCGGAGGAAGCTCCGGCAGACGAGGGAGAGGGAGTTACGGGAGCGAGTGTCGGAGATGATGGAGAAGACGTTGGTGAGTATCTCATCGGGGAGGTGGCAGATGGTGGTGAGGTTGGTGGTACCGGCCATCGAGAGAGAGAATAGATGGATAGGATTGGTATTAAATGGGAGATTGAATTGTGAAGAGGGAAGGGAAGGGAAGGAAGGAGGTGGGTGGCTTTTTGTCGGGCATGGACACCCACGTGAATCTGACTCTGTGACCTTAAACAAAGGGAGACTTATGAGTTGTGTGACTTGTTCAACCTCTCTCTAGTCTCTATCTTTTTTTTTTTCATTTTTTTCACAAATTTTTATTTTATTTATTTATTTATTCGAAAAAATTAATAACTTAATTTTTTAAAATATAAAATTAATAATTCGATTATAAAAAATTAAAATATATAATTTAATTCTTAGATAAATTAACTTATTTTTTTTACTATTATTAATTATAATAATAATTAATTTTAAATTTAGAATAACAATAAATAAATTTGCTTTATGAAAAACTTAATAAAATTAGTGTTGTAAACTGCAGACTGCATCATCAAATGCATCCATAATATTGTGGTTGTGGCAAACAACGCAACCGCATCACCTCGCAATTATGGTGTGATTTTGAATCACAGAGTTGTGTCATAACGTATCAGTGTTGCGTTGCGGCTGCAACATTGAGGTGATGCGGCTGAAATTGCGGTTTGGATGTTCAATTTTTTTTTATTTAAAGAAATACTCGTATGAAAAATTAGGAAGAGACCAAAAGATAATGTATAGAAGAATTGAAAAATTTATTGGTTAATTTATTATACCTAGCACTTATCACCACAGCTTCAAATATGAAATAATGAGATGGAGAGATTAAATTTAAGAAGAATAAGTGAGGTGCAACTTCATATAATATATTTAACTTTTAAAATTTAACATTTTATACAATTTTAAAAAAAATCACAAATGCAACCCATAACGTGAATGGACAGCATCGTAATACCTGTAACCGCAATTTGCAAGACTGGTATTATACACAGAATAAAAACTTCATAGATATTAAGTTATTCTTACAAGTTCAAAAAGAAAAAAAATATATACTGAGTAAAGTTAAAATAGATTTATGCATTTCATCAGCCATGTTCTAAAGACATTAAATAGAATGAGCAATGTATTAAAAATAAATGAATAGGTGGCTTTTTGAGCCCTTGTACACCAAAAAAATAAATGAATAGGGACAAGACTTAAATGTGAACACATGGATCAATTTTGTAAACTGGGAAATCAATTATTTCCCTAGCTCACTGCAGAAAGATATACATAAACAATTATTTATGATCGTGGTCATGGGATTATATTCTTGGAGACACACAAGGCTTCAAAGGATTCTTCATGACAATAGTAAATTCCTGCTTCTCACTCATATCAACCTCACACCCACCTTCAATCGTCCACTTAAAATCTCTGACCAAATTAGCCACAAAGTACTCCAAGTGAAGCAAAGCCATACTAATTGCTGGACATATCCTCCTTCCTGCTCCAAACGGCATCATTTTAATCTCTGAACACCCTTTTATATCAAACCCATCACTTATATCTCCTTCTTCTTTCCTCAAAAACCTTTCAGGCTTAAACTCCATAGGATCCTCCCACACATTAGGGTCCCACCCAAACTCAGCCACTAAAAAATTCACACTAGCATTTTTAGGTATATGGTAACCATCCATTTCAGTGTCATGTGTGACTGCCCTAGGAATTATAAAATGTGCTGGTGGGTGTCTCCTCATGGTCTCCAAAATTACAGCTTTCAAATAAGGCATTTTCTTTAGATGATTCTCTTCAATTTCTTCACCAGGTTTCATAACTTCATTTATCTCTTTGTATAGCTTCTCTTGTATCTCTTGATTTTTCACTATATTTGCCATTGCCCATAACCATGTGGCAGCTGTTGTGTCCGTTCCTGCTAATATAAATTCAGAACACAAACTCACTATCTCTTCATCGCTCAATTTTCTTCCACTTTCAGGCAGTTTTATATCAAATAAAGTATCAACATAACCAATAAATTCAAACCCCTTTTTTATTGTATCATGACGTGATTTTATGATTGGAAAAAGGGAATTCAATTGATTTTGACGAATCTCTAATAACTCCTTCCATAATTTTCTAAACACAATCTTGGACAAGATTGGAAGGAAATTCAAGACGTGGAACCTAATGAAGTTTTGAATCATGTCACGTTGAACTTTTTGTATATCCCTCAGCGTTTCCTCGTCGAATTTCTCTCCAAAACAAATGTGACATATTAAATCATACGTGGCATGCAAAAGATGGTCATATATTGGTACGGCCTTATTATTTCCCGATTCAATATCACATAGAATACGCTTCTTGAGTATTTCTAATGCACTCTTACGACACTCACAATATGAATGTAATCTCAAAGGGTGTATGATTTGCATGAGGTTTTGACGAAGTAGCCGCCACGTGGCACCATATTGGCACGTGGCTACACTATGTTGGTTAGGGAAGAAGAGTTTGGTGATTGGAAGAGAGGAAGGACGACTAGCAAAAACGGCAGCGTTTTTGACAAGAGCTCGATGGGCAGCTTCATGGGTTGTAATGAAGATGGCAGGTGTAGAACCAATGTGGATAGTGACGATGTTTCCATATTTGGAACGTAAGAAACGAAGGATAGGCTCGAGGTCGGCGAAGTTTCTAGAAGATTTGAGAAGCCAAAAGATGTTACCTAGGAATGGTATGGTTGGTGGACTAGGTGGTAGCCTCTTGTTGCGAATCACACTAACAAGGGCTTGAAGAATGAGAGAATATAGACAAATGGATGCAACAATGTAGAGCCAAAATCCCATTATACAAGAAAAACTAAAACTAAAGGTTATGTTCTTGATGGGTTTTAGAATTTGTGTCTTATAAATGGTTTATAACCTAATACAACTTACATATATATGTATCTTGTGAGTTAAATATATAGCATGTGTTGGTGCGTTTGAATCGCAGTTTACGTTTGTGAATTTGTGGCATCGTTATACATACTTTAGTTTAATGCTTGAGAGTTTTTTTTGTTTTTTTTGTTTTAATTAAGGACATCTTATAGTATTGGCTATTGGCTATGAATGAATGTTATACATCTTCGTAATGGAACACATCAATGTCGTAACATCTCATTATGTGTTTTAGATAACGAATTGTCTCGATCATCTTATTAATTATAACCAATGAAAGATATAGCTAGACTAGAGTTTAATTTGATCTATATGGAGTTGATATATTGTAGTTAATGCCTTGATGAGTCTTGATGAGTACGTTACTTTGGTTTCCTAACTCTTTGTTTTTAGTGGGTGGGGGGATTCCCTTTGATCTTGGAATTTTACTGTTTTGAGATATCAATTAATGCTTTGAATTAATAAATAAATAAATAAATAATAATGACACCCATAATGCTGAAATTAAGTGTTCGTGCAAATTGATATTTCCGAAATTAGTGTACATGTCTCAGTAAATGAGTAAAACGGATTGGATTGAAGGGAGATACTTAACCATAGAAGAAGAAAAGTATTTTTTTGAACTTTTTCTTTTAATTTGGGAGTTCAATTTAATAGTACAGGTTAAAATTCTATTTTGTTCCTTTGTTTCGGCCATTAAAATTCTTTTTGGTTTTATTTTAGTTTTCAAATCGTCACATTTATTTTTTTAGTTCAAAATATAATTTTGTTTAATTTTTACTATTACTTCTAATATTATTGATAATTGATATGAACAATTTATCTTTTATATTTATCATAATAAATAAGTTGTCAAAAAAAATTCTTTCTCATTGATAAAATAGAGATAAATCTTTTATTGATTTTTCTTTCTTAAAATGAATTTTTTTTATGTTAACTCACTTATTAAAATACGCATTAGAGAGTAATTGTATATGTCAAGTGTCAAGTTCAAAAATAACAACAAAACTCAGATGAGATTACATTTTGGAATAATTGTGAAATAAATACAAAAGTTTGGGGATTAAATTAAAATATAATAAAAAAAATAGGACCAAAACAAAGTTTGCCCTATAATTTGAAGACCAAAGTAAGATTTTGACTTAATAGTATATATCTTATATTATATGGCTCCACCCCTCTCTCGTCGTTCACATTTTAAAACTATAGTACAAAATTAATAATAAGAGGAAAATTATTATTTGATCTCTTCTTTTTTACTGAGTTAACGATTTAGTTCCTTATTTATTTTACATACATATTTGCGTGCCCGTTAGGGCACGCAAAGCCCCTAGTATACATATAAGTTAAGGGATGAACTATTATAATAAAAATATTCTTGGATTAATTGAAATACAATTTTATCTACAATACACGTGAACTATTATAATAAAAATATTCATCGATTAATAAAAATACAATTACCTCGTATACCTTTATTGTAGCTTCTAATCGTTCAAGTTTTTGAAATGATTAATTGTATTTTTCATCGATTAATGGTGATCTTTACGAGGTAAAAGTACTAATTTTGTCCTCAAACTTTACATCAACTGTCAATTTTATTCTCAAACTTTTTTTGCTGTCAACTTCATCCCAAAACTTTACACCAACTATCAATTTCATCTCCAGTTTTTTTTTTACTGTCAATTTCGTTCCCGATCTTTTACATTTTTGTCAATTTTATCCTTTGAATAACTTCTTTTAATAAATTAACGACAGACTGCATCCTATTTTTGAAGCTAAGTGATGATTTCAGTTTCTTTTTCTATCAATCTTACATTATATATCGTTAGCCACATAGATTTTGTCGTCAATATCTGGCTAAAGTAAGAGTAAAGGATAAAATTGACCAAAATGTAAAAGATTAAAGATGAAATTGATAGCAAAAAATATTAAGGACGAAATTGACAGTATACATAAAGTTTGGGGACGAAATTGACAACAAAAAAAAAATTGAGAACGAAATTGACGTGTAAAGTTTGGAGATGGGATGAATCCTTTTACCTCTATATAATGTATAAACGAACGAAACATAATTATAATTTTCTTAATTTTCTTAAAATTTTGTAAGATTGAAATCTTATCCAAAAATGGAGAGAGAGAGAAAATAAATTTGGTTTGGATTATGTGTATGGGTCCCTACTCTCGAGAGAAAACTAGAAAATAGAAATACATGTGTTTGATAATTTGATTGATTTGTTGTGTGTTGGAAGTTGGTGGAATGGAAAGGACCCAAGCTGGAATAACATTCACGTTCACACTTCTTGTCTATTTCATTGGATGGATCACTATCTTTCTCTCTCACTCACCTTCTGCCATCTGCCCACATGTCAATTTTTAATAATTTAGTATATTACTAGGGAAAATATGTGGAGAACAACATTGTTGCAATTTGGATTTTTATAGTATTGTAGGGCTGCTGGTGAAAGAGAAATGAATAGATAGACAATAAAAGTGTTGGTAATAAAAGTGTTGGTGACACCTATTTTCTCTCTTTATTTATTTCTTTATCTTTCAGCATTATACCTATAGTGCACTATCAAAGATTCAAATTGACATCGTTGAGGTACATGTAGTTATTAGTTATTGAATATTTTGTTTAGGATAACTTTGGTACCTTGTTCTACGGACAAATTTCACTTTGGTGTCATGTTCTTTCAAAAGTGACACTTTGGTATCATGTTATTTCAAAAATGTCATTTTTATATCTTGTTCTTTCAAATGTGACATTTCGGTACCCTGTTCTTCTGACCAATTTCACTTTTTGGTACCTTAAAAAAGATAGAATATGATAACAAATAATGAAAGAATATGATACCAAAGTGAAATTGGTCCAAAGAACATGGTACCAAAATGTCACTTTTGAAAGAACAAGGTACCAAAATGACATTTTTAAAAGAACATGATACCAAAGTGTCACTTTTGAAAGAACAAGAACAGAATACCAAAATGGAATTTACCTTTTTTATATTATTAAAAGTCTTATTTATTTATTTTTATATTTTACATTAATTTTTAATTTTATCTCCACTATTATTTTATTACCATTTTATTGTAATTTTTAAATATTTACAAAAAACAGATTAACATCTTTTAGAGTAAATTCAAATTAAAAAAAGAATAAAGAATAATGTTTTGGATTTTTAATCAATATGCTACTCATATCATATTTTTATAAGTTATTCAATATTCATTATTAATATTTTATTTTACTTATTATTAATTTTAAATCTAATTCGTTGTTATAGAATTGTCAATATTATCTAATAAAAATAAATTCTCAACTTAATGAACCAAAAACGTAACTTTTTTTTTTGTCGGAGACAGGAATGAACAAAACACTTAACGCTGGTGTTAATTCTTATTTCCATATAACCTACTTAAATACTCTCACACACAATCACTTTCCACCGATGTAGGGCTTGAAACCAAAAAAGAAAAACGTAACTTATTATCTACATATTAAGACCCAAAAAAAAAAAAGTGGGCATATTTGTTGGTTTTTGATTAGTCTAAAACATCTTTTGAATGTTGCTTTATATTCAACCAATGTAATAATTAGGAGATCTATAAAAGATTTCTAAGTGAGTAAAGCTCATCATGTTCATGCTGCGAAGCCAGGAATAGTTATGAAGAAGCCTTATCCCAAAGAGTCTCACAAACTGATGCTAATCTAATGACTTTTTGACTTGTGTGACATTTTAGGAAAAACCTTTTTTTTTTTCTTTTCAAAAAGTCTAAAGAAAAGAACTTTGCTTTTCAATATATTCAGTTTTTTCTAGCTTTTTATTATATAGATTTTGAAATCAATATCACATAATATAATTTTGTGTTACTTTTTGCAGATAAAATCATAGTATATCAAACTATCAAATGGGATTAAAATGCATATGACAAAAAATTTGTTCATGTGGCATTAAAATTTTTAAAAAATACTAATACTAAGTTAAAATGTGATATTTGCTTTAAGAGAAGAAAGTTTTTTCTTTCTTTAATGTTTTAATTTTTTTAACAAAATGAAGAAAAAAAAGTTTGTAATGTAATCCATAAATGATATAGCTATAAGTTTCTCACCTTTGTTCAGTGTACTTTGCCGTGGTACCTTTTTCTCCCAAAGTAGAAGGATTTCATTTTCGTCCATTACTTTTAGACTTTGTGATTTTTTTTTAAATTTTTCTGTTTTTTCTCAGTTGGAAATATATGGTGGTAAGAAGACTTTCATAAAGAGGCATCACAAAGTCGGCTATTATCAATGCCACGTGGCTCCAACATCACCCATAAATCACAATCTCCAATCTTTGTATTTGTAGTGTTGAGTGACGAGGTGATGTGAGTGAAGATTAGAGACAATTATGAATGAAGTACTTAAAATTTTCAAACATATAGATAATATAAAATCTCAACAATTTTTTTTCTCAGTATAAAAAAAAAATTTTCTCATTATTTAGAAGTATCAAGTATGTGAATAATATATAAATATTATTAATTAGCAATTTCTTTTTTTTTTTGTCAGCATTAATTAGCAATTTCTCAAACAATACTTTTGGCCAGATTTTTATCTGTTTTCGGTGGGCTGAGATACCTGTTTCTGGATCTTGTTGGGCTTTCTTGAAGTTCTTAATTTTCTCAGCGAAAAATACATTTTTTTCCGTAAGCAAAAAAAAAAAAGAAAAGACTTCATATGAAGGTATTTAGGGTGTGTTGTTTCGATTGTTTCTCTTTTTAATTTTATACATTTGCTATTTGTTAAAGTTTCTCAAATCTTTACAAAAAAGTATTTTAAAAGTTTGGATGGAAGAAATTATTTTTAAAATACACGAATGCTCTTCTTCATTTCAATTGGAAGGAAAGGCAAATGAACCACTTCATTTTGTCTTTCAATTTGAAAATTAGAAGACAAACAATCTAAATCAAGCAGATATAAAGATCTGAATCAAAGGTGCAAAAATCTAATATTATCTCCAAGCATATATGTCACATGAGTATAATTTCTTTACATATGATGTACAATTCATAGAAATTGGTCCAGTCATTTAATCGCCTCTTTCATAGCAAGGAGCAAAACACTATTTTTTAACAAACTATAGCCAAATCATGGAACAAACTACACTAAGAATAGCTATATACCTTTATGTTTTCATACATGGAAACTACACTGAGAATAGCTATATACCTTTATGTTACAGCACAGGAATCTTGGCAGCCCGTTCAGTAAAGAATCTCCAAATTCGAATGAACGATACACCATGCTGCTTATTATAGGGTTATGACAGTCAGTGAAGCAAAGCTTTGGCTTTCAAGTGCATCATTGGCTTCACAATGAGTTCATTTTATGAAGAGTTCTCAAGCTGGCTTTTCAGAACAATATCCAGAGCTTTTCCTTTTATGAAGGGACCCGGTATCGTAGTAAGAGTCTTCAAAATGAAGCAAAAAATCTTCCACTTGAAGTACATAGCAGGATCAAGAGCCACTGCACGCTTTCTATCCAACAGTTTTTAGATGATGACACAACCTCCTTTTTGCAGACTTTAACCTCACTTGGCAAAAAGCCATGTCATCCATTTAGACAAGCAATGGCAATGAAGGTGCTCAGGTAAATCAGCCTACAAAGACACAAAATCAGTGCAGAAGAAGATATGTCAGTTTATTTGCTTTCTTTACCAAGAGGCAAGTGCTAAAGGTTTCATATACCATATCTTCTACAAACTGAAGTCAAAAAGGTAAAACAACAAACCAAGCTCAAAGGACCGGATATTGGCTGGAGACGGACACATTTAGTATGAATTTATAAATAATGAGAAGTGGCATCCGGTTCATAGGTATATAATGGATTAAGGTAATCATAATCAGTTATATCAAAAGAGACAGTTTCTGTTGTGGCATTTTAGGAAAAAAACATGAATTTGCAAAGTTGAATGCAATGGAATAACAAATAGCTATTCTAAATGCAGAAATTTTTATATCAAAAATAAAGATTGCTTACTGCAATGGAACATAGTTTCTGTCAAATTTTAAAAGCTTAACAGATTATTCAGAGATATAGAGATACAACTTACGCTGTTCCATTCTGCAGAATATCCATCTGTCGAAAGCAACCAACTTCCAGAATTTGATAGCAAATTTAACTTCTGAGTAGTTGCATCAGAATCCAGCATCTTATCATAATCGTCATCACAATCTTGAGTCCTCCTCCTTTTCCTTTTAGATTTTCGCTTCTTCTTACTTTTAATTTCAGATGAACTGTAAAGATATTCTTCTGATGATCCATCATCATCTAACAACTCATATTTGTTGGAGTTCCGGAAACCAATATGATTACTCCTAAAGACTGATTCCCAAGACTCTGGAGTATGGCATTCTTGTGAAAACCTAAAATAAAGGACCCAGCATTGAAGTCCTAGACACTTTATCACCTCTAAAGTTGTCTTCTTCCAGACATTCTTAAAGATAGGGGTTAAGCTACCGGGATTGCTAGGGATTGCAGATATCCTAGACACAAGGTCACTGATTCTATCTTTTGTATTTTGGGCCTCTTCATCCTGTAAAAGACGTAGAAGATGCTTTCCATGAGTAATGACAGCATTTAATAGTAGTACTTGGTCGATGGATCCAGAAGCACCACAATTTGAGAGTACAATCTCAAACAAATTATAGACGCTATTGGAAGGTTTAGATTCCATTCTTGGGTTGAGAAATTTACAAAGCAAATCCAGAAAGTATCGTAGGTCCTGCTCTTGAAGAATAATAAGGAGGCGTTGGCACAAAGAAGAGAAAGGCTGCTCGACGAGGAATTCATTTATAACTTCCCATATGTCTCTTGAGTCCTCCTTGTACATTAAACCAATGAAGTATTCAATAAAGAATTGTCTATCTATGAAAAAAATATCACCATCTTTCACTGAATCAGAAACCTCATCCGATGACCAAAATTCAGGAACATTCTCCAGAAAATTTTCCACAGTTCGCTGAATGTCCAAGTCAAGAAAATAATGAGGCTTCGTAGCAACCATTGCCGGCGATTGCCCATGTTTTCCTTTCCATTCCAGCTCATCCCAACATATGTCCCTATTTTTGAAGGCGAATTGGGACAATGCCTTGGCACCTTTTCCCAGCTCTAGTCCACTGCCTGAGGAATAATTGACAAACCACTGCAATACACGCTTAGGATTACCTGCATCCCCCCACAACTTGCACAATTAGAACTCCTACGATTACACGAAAAAATATGATACAGCATAAGTAAGGTTGCCAAACAATTGTTTTCATGCCATCTTGTCTCATAATAAATGACTTCTAAATCACACAACATGCTGTTTGCAAGGAGGGAGCCTAGATATTGCTATAATCAGCCTAGTACTCCAGATATAAACGAATAACACAGAATAAAACTCACCATCAAAAAAATTTTCAAGTATATGGCTTCTCTTTGCTAAAATGGATCCCCCTTTGTGTGGCTTCTTCTCAAACATCATATGCAAAAGTTGAGACGCTAAACCCTTCTTGTGTCCACTAGACCTCAGTAAATTCACAAACAACTCACGCTGATGGCGAGGAGTGATGGAAGTCATCCCTGCAATTGTGTTACAAAGCCATAGCCGAGCTTCTGATCGACCTCCTGACATCATCAATAATGACCAAATAACAGATTCCAACTCATTCAAAAGAGATATTCTCAATTTCACTGAGTCATCGACATCAATATCATCATTCCAGTTAGGCTCCGTCAAAAACAAATCAATCATTCTGTCGCGAGAAGAAGATAGCAATCCTGCGTTATGGAATACAAAAAAAAAAAAATTGAATAAATTTGTTTTTTGGCCGAATCAATAGATTTTATTAAAGAACAAATCAGAACAGAGTCAAGGAAAGAAATAGGAATGTGAGGTCTAGGGATTTGAATTACATATTATCAGCAAAGCAACGATACAATTTGGATGAGCCTAAATACGTATTGCAGATAAAGTTGTTGCAGCTACATACGAACGAATACTCAATAAAAAAAACGGCGTTTTCAGTTGAATAAAAAACAAAACTTAGCGTAGAAACTAGAAAGCTTACTGCAGTAAGGATTCGAGTAGAGAAATAGTTGTTTAGCCTGTGATTTCGATTTCTATCATGATTTCGCAGTCTCCATTAACGATAGATGAAAGCTTGGAGCCTGATCAGACACTTCGGGATTATGGGCCGTGGGCTTCAGTCCGATATGTTATTTTGGGTTCTATATCTCAATAGAATATTAGAAGGCCCATCAAGATTGGACTTATTTTTTTTTAAAAAAAAAGTAAAGAATGACTTATTTAGTGCAAAATATTTATTTTGTCAAATTTTTATTTGAAAATTTAATTGTTTTAATTGTTGTTACACCTGATACTGACTAAAATTTAGATATAACTATTATTGGATTTAATAGTAATCAACAAAGAAAAAGATATTTATCTTTTGAATGAAGATTTTTAAAAAAAAAGAATTACTTGCACAAAATTAAAAGTTTAAGGCTATCTTTAGGAGTTTTAGCCAGGATAAATATAAATGATTGTTAATGGAATATAATAGAGTGAAGTGGAATGACTTCAATAGATATGTTATTTGAGTTTTTGAATGAGAAAAGGAAATGACACCTTTTAATTTTGTTTAAAAATTATTACAAAAATTTGATGAAATTATAATTTCATTAAGGTTAGAAAGACATAATTGTCTGTTAAATTATCAAACCACTCATTTCTATCTTTGACTCTGGAATTTAAGAGACCCAAAAAAAAAAAATTGGATAGCTAAGGAAAATTTAGAAGTTGTGAAGCCCTCCTTTGTCATTCCACGATTTTTTACCAATATATATTTGATTTTTAAATAATTTTTAATTTATATTTATATTAAAAATAATTACTAATATATATTTTGTTTTGCAACTGAAATAATAGGAGCAGTTGAAATTTTTTTTGTCGTAAGTCGTCACACATGAAAACGACTTGCTAAAAAAAAATTTGCACGCAAGTTGCTCCTTCGTACAACGACTTGTGGCATCAAAACTTACACCATCTCCTTTGTTCTTCCTATTCCTCCCCTCCCCTTTATTTTGATTTTTGTCCTATTCTCCACCTACCCTACTAGTCCCTAGTTATTTCCCTACGGCCAAAGTGCGAATTTGGTCCTATAACTTTGCTCCAGTTCCCAATCAGTCCTATAACTTTTTTTGTCTCGAATTTGGTCCTGTAACTTTGATCCAGTTCCCAAATCAGTCCTATAACTTTTTTTATCTCGAATTTGGTCCTGTATCTTTGCTCTACGTCCCAAATCAGTCTTATATCTTTTTTTATCTCAGGTTTGGTCCCATATGTTTTGAAAAGTTTCCACCATTAGTCCTCCGTCTATTTTAAATTACATTTTAGTCCTGAAAACTTCAAATTCCTTTCACTTTAGTCCCTGACTATCAAAATGAAAGTGAAAGAGCATCCCTGAAGATTCTCTAACCTTACATCTCAGTCCCTAATCCATGAATTCTTCATGAAATGGAATAGAAATGCAAAAACAACACAAATTAAAGCAAATGACAGAGGGACCAAAACTAAAAACGGAGAAAATTTAAAACCCACCAGAAAACGTACGAAAATCACCGAGAAACTCAAAAACTCATCCAAATACCCCAATTCTCATTGAAATCTCACTCAAATAATCGCCCTCAAATGCTTTAAGAAAGAATTTTTGAAAATCCAAACTTTTGAGGAGGGATGTGATAGAAAATTCCCTTACATTTGGTGATTCTGAGAGAGAAGTTCTGAAATCCCTTACATTTTT
>QANZ01012081.1:185171-204823 GCA_003254925.1 Chamaecrista fasciculata
TATATATATATATATATATGGATTGGGATGGGGAATAGGTGGGAACCGCATAGAGAATACAAAGCAAAAGGGGAGAGAGAATGGGATGGAAATAATGAAGATTGGTGGGATTTTTGTTTATGCCGCTAGTCGTTTTAAGCAAGAACCACATGCGAGATAGTTTTTGGTTGCAAGTCGTTTCTAAGTTTAACGACTTGCGACAAAATTTTTTTAAAACCCATATGTCTTTACAGCCGTAAAACAAAATATATATTAGTAATTATTTTAATATAATATAAAATAAGAATTATTCTAAAAATAAAATATATATATTGGTCAAATAGGCGTCATTCCACTCCATGGTCACAAAATTATCCAAATACGGTAATTAAATCATTATATTCCATTTCACTTCCTCCCTCTGTCCCTCACCCTCCATCAAAACATAGCCCATGCATATTTCATAATTTAATGAGTTTTTTGCATGGGAAATAATTACAAAGAAGGTTGTGTATTTTTTTTAAACTTATGATATTTGACTACTGCATGTGCAATATTTATGGTAAATTTTAGATAGTTAATTATATCGTATATGCAATAGATAAATTATTATAATAACCGATTTTAAATTGTTGTCACTGATTCTCAGAAATCTCTCCTTCCTTTGCTTTTCTTGTTCTTCATTCTCAGAAAATAATTCTCAGAAATCTCACTTAAAATGGATCAGATAAATCAAAAAACTACTCTTGTCAGTTTTCCCCTTGTCTTCCTCATTGTCCTTTGTTTAAAAATCAAAACTCCAATATTGTTTTTGTTTTATTACAGAGGAAAGCAAAAGCTTCATTATAAGATAACCATTGAAAATTGTATAAACCTCGAATATATCTATTAGCATGGGAATTTTGTTCAAGATAATATACTTTCAACCTTTTCGTTGAGTGATTTGCTTCTTTTAGATCTATCATGAAACAACCTCTCATATTGTTTAGCTTGAAACATAGGTTTCATTATTTCTTGTCCTTTGCATAAAGAGTAGAATTAATTATAAGGAGGGGATGGTTAACTAATTTGGATCTTTGTTTTGGACGAATATGAATAAGGAAAAGAGATCAAAACGATGTATGTAAAGATCGATTAGTAGTTTTTCAAAGTAATCTTTGGAAGACTGGCATAGTTTTGTCCAGTGATCAAATGACAATCTCAATGTTTTAGTTTTAAGAAGGAAGACTAGGAGGAGGAGGACAACACAAATATTTTTTTAGTCCCCAAATTCTAGGTTGATATCCATTAATATGTGTCAAGTTTGCATCAAGTGACCAATTATAATGTCACGTCTTCTTTTTTTTTTTTTGGTTAAGAAATTGATAGATTTAGAGTTTGAAGTGACATTAAGTACTGTAACGTATGTATAAGTTAAAGAATAATATAATTGATACAAAAAAAAGAAGAGAAAATTGAAATTATCCCAAACTTTGAAAAGAAAAAGCTTTTGTCAAATTTTAAATATAGACTCGTTAAAAATTTATACTATTTGATTATATAATTTATTGTCTTTCAATTTGTCTAAACTTGATATGTAAACTTAACATGCTATTAATTATGTCTAATTCAATGGCTAGATGAATGAAAAAACTTTCCAATACTAGACATGTAAATATCATATTCATTCCACATGGACCTGATATATTAGGAAGTGGATCTGCTAAATTATGAATCTCTTAAATTATGTAAAGTATAATGAATGGATGGTGAGGATTTAACTTACTCACTTTCATGTCTCTTTTTATCTTTCTCTTTTTTTTTTGCTCTCATATTTTTACTCACACTTCACTACTTCAGCCATCATATAATTGGGCTGATCTAATTTTGATATATTAATAAAATTTTATTGGTTTTTATGAAGTTAGTTAATAATTATGATTATAATAAATCATAGTAAAATATTTTTATTATATATATATATATATATATATATATATGCAGACCTTCTAAATTATACATGTAACAGATAAAAACATATTAGACTAGACAAATAGAAATGATAATGATGATCTGATATACATAAATGTTCACAGTAAGTGTATATATGAACCAAGTGGAGCTTACATTTCAAATGAACATTTATGATATGTATATATATTTATATGTAAAATAAAATTTGAATACAAGGTACGTACACTATGAAAAAAGGCTTATATAACTGAAGACTATATATATAATCAGTTCCATTGATTCTACAAGAGCTTACGAATTCCCCAGCATTCAATTAACATAGAAATTTTCAAGAATGGCATGCCATCATCATCATCATCATCATTTTGTGAAATTAAAGAGAAATCAAACCTCCCATACGTTGTGCCTTCATTCCAAGTAATTAAGAACTCCTCCAATTTGATCATAACTAATTAATATGGTGCTTTCCTGCAAAGAAGGTACAATTATATATAGATAAAATTATAAGTAGCATTTCTTTGTCCACGTCCATATATGCACCAAGTGGATGAAAACTATCATCCACTTGGTATAAAGAAGGTACAATTATTCTATCTATATTTAAAACCTATTTCAGAATACTACGTATAAAGAGATTTTTTAGATAGATATATGCATGCATGCATGTCTAAATTCGAATAACTAAAAATGTGCATTATGTAGCTACATATATATTTCTTTATATTTAATTTGTTCTATACATCTACCTTTTTTTCAGGGCTTTCTTTAACAAAATAACTACCCATATTTTGTATGAAATAACATATATATGGGTTGAGTAACCCTTTTTAACTATTATGTCAAGTTGTAGTTTGTGTTTCAAGTTGTACCCATCTATTTGCTTTAATGAATTCCAGATTTTCTCGAAAAAAAACTATTATGTGAAAACCTATACATTGATTTAGTACCTTCAGCAATACAAACATTATACACATGCACACGTATATATTGTGTCATAGGTCAACTCATAAAGGCTACTTAGATGTGAGATATCCAGAAAAACTCGTATACCCAAGGACGCCTTCTGCATCCAAGGGTCGCGAACCAACCATAAAACCTTGTTCAATAAGTGAAACGCATTAGTTGTCGGCTATAAGGTTGGACAGTAAGAATCAGAGAAGGACAATCACTCATTCTTAAAATCAACATTCTTAAGATCAAAGAGTCGGGCGGAAAGGGGGGACTCTCTGTTCTCGGTTTTCGTGTAGTTGGATCATCCGGAACTACGAAAATCCTTAGTTAGAATGGAAAACTCCTTTTTCAAATTTGCATTGGTTTAAGTGGAGAAAGGAAAAAATAAATTTTAAAAAATAGAAAAACAAAACAAAACAAAGTACTTAAGTTTAATAAAAGGAAGTAATTAAGTTTAACATTCTAAATGGTAATATGGTAGAAAGTTCAACTTCTTGAAAAGTCAAATTCTTCTATAAAATCTTTTAAAATATGTGTAAAGTATATTTTTTTATCTAAGAGTAAGAAAAAAAAACAAGATAGTAGTCTACTTGTAGCTATAGCAAAATTTTATTCCAACATAGCAAGTTAAGCATGTATATATGATGCAATGCAAGGAGAGTAAAGACAATTTACAGTAAAATATTTCAGATTCTACTGAGTAAAAGAGTGGTACTCTTGTTAGTACACACAAACAAGACAAACCCTAAATAGCTCCACACACACACACACACACACACACATATATATATATATATATATATATATGCTGCCACTTAATATTCCCTTGATATTAGCTATAAACCACACATGATTTCTGTAAGGATGTTATGTTAGAGGAAGCAATAAGCCACATAAAAGTTGTACTTAGCTCAATAATCCATACATAAACATATATAATATGCTTAAAGAATCACAATTTATAATGTGCTGTAAGTTTTGAAAAAAGAAATCATCACTTGAGACAAATTATCCTGTCGCCAATAAGAATTTCATATATGGATATTTAATATGCAAAGTATGAATAAATACATGCAAGAATGAGACTCTCAGATTAGATCTATTCAAATTGCTATTGAAATTTCTAATTAATAGCCGACAAGATCATGTGAGATAATGGGAAGCACAAGGCTCAAGTACTTGCCTAACCAAAACAACATTTTGTTCTCAAATTAATGAAGTCTTCATTAATTAATATATAAATAATCATACTTATTACACACTTTGAATTACCAATAGCATTTTCATGAATTGAAGAGAATAAAACTACTGTGTGTCCCACAGAATCAGATACTAGACGACATGCAAATCTAATGAAGGTACAAATAAAGGGTGAAAGAAACACACAGTGTGGAGAAAAAGAGAAAACATAATATTGCATCATTATATTACATTTAAATATATATAGAGCAGGAATGAGTGGGGCATGATATAAAGCTATGGAGGTGAGAATGGTGGGAATTGTTGAGGCTAATTAATTAATTGACAAAACATTAAACAATATTTAATTAGCATCAATGAGTTTTAATTTCTGTATGCCAAAGATTCCATTCAATCATGACTTTGTTAATATTAAAATTGTTACTTAGAGAAACCCTCGAAAAAAGCATGCATTTTGAACAATTTTATATTTGGTAAGACGATTTTTAAGGAACCTAAAACCTCAATTAATCATGTGTGCTTTCAATCATTTGTTTTATTTGTTGATTAATTACTTAAGGTGGTGTGAGACATCTTACTTAATTATTCATGGGACACAAAATCTGCAGAATCTTAAAAAGGCTAAATTAAGGGAAAGTTATCATTCAACAACAAATATTCAATTGATATATTTATAACACCAAATAACACTGCTTTATTATAGCATAATTAGAATATTATATATATATATATATATTTATATCGATTTGTAAACGACACTTGCACCGTATATGCTTTCAGTCTTACGACAAATAGCTTCACAATGACAATGCAACCTCATAAAGACACAATGCATTATTCTGAAAACTTTTGTAATCTGACAAATATATAGTAGTATAGTACTTGTTCACAAACTCAATTAAGTGATGAGCCCAATACAATAAAACTTTTGCTTTTCAGAGTATCAGCTATTTGCTTCATTCTTCTTTTTTCGTGTACATTCAGTACAACAATACTATTGCTTTATGATTAATTAATACAAAACTTGTCACGATTTCAGTTTTCATTACCAGCATGGTCTAATAATAAAACCAAAAATTAATAGATGTATATAGTATATAACTATATATAATACTCTAATCATCATAAACTAACAGAAACCCTTTCAATCTTAGTGTTAATATTAGTAGTATATAGAACTAGCTAGACGCTATACACACTACACGCACACATATACAGTATCACATTCACTTAATCATCCAAGAAAACACAGTACAGCCTATATATATGGTCGATGAAGTCAAAATCAATTTCAGTAAATTAAAGCTCTCAAAATTAAAGAAGCATGTTCAATTAATTCCCATCAAATTAATTAGTTCTCAGAATTAATTCATCAACACATCACATAATCAATCCGGTGAATTCAATTAATAATTAAGCAAACCATAAACTAATTAAGAAAGCAACCAAATCATCAAGCTAAGAGATCCATCCATCCATCCATCTATCCAAGTGCATTATATTATATATAGTTGAAATTAAAAGTACCAAAAATAAAAAAGAATAAGTTAATAATAATTACCATGAGTTGATGAGAGAAGTTGGTGATGATAAAATTTGGGGGGAAAGAAGATTCAAGAGAAGTGGATGACACTAGAGGAAGAAGTAGTGGTGGTAGTAGTAGTAGCAAGAGTAGTAGATTCATCCATAATAAGAGTGGTTTGGTTAGAAGAAGAAGTAGTAGCACTAGCACTATTAGTGGTGGTCTTCTTCTTCTTCTTGTAAGGTATGCCTCTGGCCTTAGCCTGACACTCCCGGATCTCCCTAAGGTAGACCCTGATGGACCCGCTGGCGAAGGGATTAGTGTCCGGGGGGCCTCCGTTCTCCTCGTAGGCTGCCCGGAGCCGTCCAATGAGCGCGTCGAGGCTGCCCCAGGCTTGCCGGAGAGGGCAGGTGCAGGGAGCCGGGGGGTCCGGGTGGCCGAAGAACATGCAGCCATGGAGATGGACCTTGGTCTTACCAAACTGGTCAAGATAGCGAAGGAACTCAAGCACATGGTTGCAATTGCACTGAGACATAGCCACAGGAGGCCTTTGGTTCTTTAGGTACTGACCAAAGGTGTTCCAGTCCCTTCTCTTTTGGGACTCATAACGGCTAAGAGTATTACTAGTATTAGTATTAGTATTAGTTGTTGTTGTAGCTTGAGGATGATGATGGTAGTCTGATGATGATCCTTGTGATAAATCCTTACTGGAGGACATGATGGATGTGTTTTTTGTGATGAGGAAGATGGATCTGGATATGTGTATATATGTTTGGATTTATGAACATAAAGATGATGAATGAATGGAGTAGTGAGGTACAAAAAGAAAGAAAGGTGAAAGAAATTGATTATTAGGTGAAAGGAATAGGGGAATGAATGAAGAGATCTAATAAGAGAGAAAGAAAGAAATCAAATAATGATAAAATGAAGAAGAAGAGAGGTGAAGATGGATGGATATCACGTCATTGGGCTACTTGAGTAGACACCATATGGGCCATATCATTTTCAATCAAATTTCTTATCTTGCTTTTTTATATTGCTCCTAAATTAATTGATAGCGATTAGTGACTTCATATAATTTAATTAACCATGATCTTGAGTTAACCATATAATTTAATTTTGAGTTTTTGACTTCCGGACTTCAAAATATAGTTTTGTTAAATATTTAGTGAAATAATTTTATAGTCATTCAAATGAGATAGGTCGTAGTTTTGCTCAAAGTACGTCCACATAGATATTTGAATAGTAATTAACTAACCCTCTTTTCTTTTCGGTAGTGATGGCATGGGCATTATTAATTAACTAACCCTTAAATTATAAAAACCTATACAAAGTATTATTTTACATATAAATATAAACTTGATTAATCAAAAATATATAAATCAATTCAATATGAGAAAAATAATGCAAGATAAGATTTTTTAATACATCTTAACTCAGAATGTTATCATCATGTATTATGTAGCTTGGTACACCATGCATATAGGCTGGATTAATTATTAGACATATAATGTCAATGTGGCCTCAATTACGTTAAAGCTATAAAACCACGTCACCTATATAGAACTAACTTCTACTAATATATATAGCGCTAAAATGACATGTAGCCATTTCCGATCCTGACACATTTTTTTAAGTGAAACTTTTAATTTCAATATATGTATATATTTATAGGTACTATATACTCAGTTTTTTATAACCTTTTGACTGATTTCTCAAGTTATATATTGAATGATAATTTATATAAAATATTAAAAGAAAGTAATAGTAACAATAATAGAAAAATAATATAATAAAATTATATGATTTCTCATTTTTTTTATATAATCTTAAAATATTCAAAATAAGAATGTTATATTGTTTGGTCGGGCCTAAGAACAATAGACCCAAAATTCAACCCGACCAAGTTCTTGTACACCCCTAATTTTTTTTTTGAATAAATATGTATGTACACCCCTATAACTGAGTTAGATGAGTTTGTCCATTTTATTTCTCTTAAAACAAATATCTATTAAAAATAAAATTATTGTTACAAGTATTATGCATTATTTTTCAATTTTTTCAATAATCTACTTACATTATTCTTACAATTACTTTAAAGTTTAATCGTAATAATATATAACATATATGCAAAGATCTCTTACAAATTATAAGTATGATTTATTATCCAGGCATTACAAATGATTTATTTATCATTAAAGAAAACACAATAATTAAATATAATAAAATACAAAAACGAGCATCATAAAGATTGAAAGAGTGTGTAAAGTGTGTGAATCCCACAATTTTAAAACCGGGACTCCCAGAAATCGCAGCTCATGCTGCTTTTTTAAGTAAATCGCAGACTGACAAATCGTAACTCAGTCTGCGATTTTTTTATTTTTTTTGAAAAAAATTGAAAATAAATGAGTGCCACGTTGCACCCATATGCAGATTTTTTGTTTTTGTGATTGAAATTTTTTTTTCATTTTTTGTATTATATAAATAAAAAAACCCACCAAAAATTCAGGCAAGTTTTTTTATATTTTGCTCTTTTACTTTAAAATATAAAATGTTTTTATAAAGAATGTACATAAATATAAAAAAATTTAAATATAATTCAACAACAATTTTTATACTACTGTCGTTTGACTTCATATAATTGTTAAGTGGAGCTATATATTGAGGTGTAATATAATAGGGGATCCACTATTGTATACTGTAGTGACATGATGGGGTCCTTGTTATGATTCTCCTGCTCAATTTCATAAGAGTACTGGAATGTACCCGGAAGACCTACAATATACACATTAGGTGTTTAGGTAATATGTATAATACTCCTTCTCTCTCTTTATATATGTATATATATGATATGATATCTATATATATATATACTAGGGGCTTTGCGTGCCCTAACGGGCACGCAAATATGTATATAAAATAAATAAGGGACTAAATTGTTAACTTAGTAAAGAAAGAGAGACCAAATAGTAAATTTTCTTTTATTTTTAATTTCAGACTATAATTTTAAACATGGACGACCAGAAAAGGGTGAAGCCATATAATATAAGATATATATGTATATTAGTTTTATATTATTATATTTTTAAGATATTGAATAGAATAATAATTGAAAATTACTAGATAGGCAAAATAATTGCATCTTTTATTATTTTAAAATAAATAAATTACATATTCATTATTTCATAATATTTTATATTTTTTAAATGAACAATTATATTCACAAACTATTTCTTTTTTATTTTAAAGGTGGACTACCAAAATAAACCCAAAGTCATATAATATAGCGTGTGTGTATATATATATTGTAAACGCCGATTATATGTCTAGAGGTGTAGTACTGTTGAGAAAAAAAATAAATAAAGAAAATAAGTGAGTCTCATTGCCACTTTATTTCTCTATCTTATTTTTTCTCTTTTATTATTATACCCATAAACACTATTTATTTATTTTTTTTAATATTACACCCATAAAATACTATAGAACATCTAAATTTTATAAAAGCATGATTTGAATAGTAATTAACTACCGGTCTACCACATCAATCGCATCATATTTTTTAATTTTCAGTCAATTATGTTCATCTGATCGATCTACCATAATGATTCCTAGTCAAACAGGATATTAATATGTTGTTTGATATGATGAATTAGGACCTCTACAAAGAAATGGGCTATATATGTTGTATTGGACACTTAACTACTTAAGTGTGTGTGTATATTAAAGGGCCGAAAGAAAATGTGTGTATATATATATTAAAAAACTTCGAAAACAACAACTACTCTATTTGATAATAATATTATATTTTTTTCGTCAGAGATAATAATATTATATGAATGTAGTAGCTAGATGCCTAGATCTAATTAAGTTCTAACACGTGATATTTTAAACGGGACATTTTGGGTTAATCTAACTATATATGCTACTTTCTACAAGCCCATTTTAGTATTTAACAGAGTCTCATGATATTATAGACTAGTGATAAAAGAAATGCTGGATCAAAAATTCAATATATAATGCACTACCAAAACTCTAATAACGCAATCACGTGTGTGGAGAAATCCTAGCCGATTTTTATCTCTACTTTATCTCCCTAATGTTTTTTATCTCTACTTTATCTCCTTAATGTTTTTCTTTGAGAGTAGTAGTCGGGCTATCATCATTCCAACGATGATAATCTCTTTTATTATTTTGTATAGTAATGGTAGCCTTTCGTTTAGATAGTATTAAAAATTTCTCCTCCGTGAAAATCTCTTTCTTTATGAGAGTGTTTCTTTATAACTTTATTTATAGGATTCTGTGGCGACAGTTTCTGGATCAGGGCTTCTATGATGTCGATCTAGTCTGACTTTCTCTGCAGCGATGACTCTAGACTAGGCTTTCCACGACGACTTCTAACTTCCACGACAGCTTCCTGGTTTAGCTCTGGTATTAGGGTGCTCGGTGGCATTTTTTTTAGGTCAGGTACTCCCACGGTGTTGTTTCTTATTCTGCTTCCACGACGACGTTTAATTAAATATTTATTGTTGTTTTGAGTCTGATTATGTCTTTTATTAGAGCAGCCACTAGGGTTGCCTGATGTTTTGATTGGAAGTATTTGTCTTTTTTAAATGACATTATTTATGTTTTCAGTTCTTTAGATGATTGTAGCTATAGTTGGATCCCTAAATCCGCTATCTTGAGAACTGATTATCTTGCCAATTTGTCTGACACGATGATGGGTCTTCTTGGAAGGGTTGTAAACTCTCCCACTTTTGTTAATTGATACCCTATCTAGTGATGCTTATGCTAGGGAGGGTTTGAATATTTTTACTTTGTTTTCGTTTGTAATGTGCTTGACTTTACTTTATTTTTGAATGAATTATGTTTCAGAAAAAAAAAAAAAAAAAAAAAAANAAAAAAAAAAAAAAAAAAAAAAAAAACTCTACATACTAACGTAACCCCACTTTATTATTTAATTAATAGAGTCTCATGATACTATAGACTAGTGATAAAGGAAATGCTGGATCAAAAATTCAATATATAATGCACTACCAAAACTCTAATAACGTAACCCCACTTTTAAATAGACTTGGATAGAATAGATTTTGAATCTAAAAACTAAACATTATGATTATTAAAAAGATTCACAACAAAAAAATTCATTTACCAAAGCTAAGTCGATGCAAGATTGAGTTTTTTTTTATTACTTTATTTATATTGGGACTTCAGGTTTTTTTTTTAACCATGAGTTTTTTCACATATCCATATAATAGTTTAAGTGAAAAATAATCTCATTCAAAGAGTAATAACAGTGAAAATCTTTTCAATAATGTCGACTTAAGGACTCGAATATAGGTCTTTCAATTTAGGATACAACTTGCTTATTATTACCACAATACCACTCCACCAAACACTTATTGGTGTAAGTTTTTTTTCTTTTTCTTTTTCCACATATAGTATGACAACTTTATAATGTTTGACAAAATTTTTTATTTGACCTTTTTAAGAAAAATATTAAATTAGGATGAAAAATCAAAAGATTTTACAAGGTATAGTTCTTGGACTCGAACAGGACCGATCGTTTCAAATTGAAACCCGATGAATCACCTAGCTGGCCAGTTCGATTCAAGCAATAACCCAAAATTTGTTTTTAAACTTGAGATCTACTTTTATTTTCATCCCAAAAATTTATTTATTATCAATTTTGTCTATAACATTTTATATTTTGATTTATTTCATCGAATGAATTAACAATAAATTTGAGTAACTAGTGAGATATGACGATAGGAGATAAGTAAAAGGATCAAACTTAGCAAAGTTCTATTGTTAATTAATTGAATGTAGATAAATAAAGGATCAAACTTGCTAAAATATAAAATTTTAGAGACAAAATTAACAATAAATAAATTTTAAAAACAAAATAAGTATTGATGAAAAATTTGAAGATGAAAATGATATTTTTACTTTTTATAAAATTGTTTAGATAATTAGTCGATGAACAAAGAGAAAAACAAATGATCTAATTATCTCAAATCCTAGATAGATAAAGGAAGAATTTGAATGATGAGAAAGGAAGATTAGGTAAGGGAGATGTGAGGAAAATTTGGCAGTAAAGGGAATATACATAATACATGGGTTTGTTAGAAAGATATATAATAATGAATGTAAGCGACGAATTCTGGAAAAAGGCCATGATTTTAGGGACAAGGGATCCATAACTGAGGTAAACTCTACACGTCATCACGTCAATTTCCTGAAGATGACAACCCACCAATCTTGTGGGCCCCTTCAACATATATAATATAATATACCCACTTGCCCAACCTCTAATTAATTCATTAATTAACGAACTCTTATTTTCATTCAATCCTTAATCAGAGATTACTAGATTTTTCTCTAAAATTTGTATTTTAAAGACATCAGTTAAGATACATATTAGAAATTTCAAAAGTACAAACAATTCGTTGGTTAAAACTTAGTATATTTCAATTCTTATGAGTAAGATTTTCATACAAAAAATGATGGAATTTGAATTAAGTTTGATTGGTCTAGTGGTTGAGATCATTAGGTCGTTTAAGCAATTGTTAGGGGTTCAAATCTCATCTTATGTATGCAGTAACTAATTAGCCAACAACAGACCCTTAAATAAAACATAGATTTACAGAAAATTAATCTTTAACATGTCGATTCCAGCCTTAAAAAAAAATGAAACTTGTACTAGACTATCTATAATAACTAACTACCTAACTGTATTACAATACTGAACAAAATAGATGAAAGTATACCTTTTACTCTTTTAGTCATGCAAGTAAAATTCAAAAGTAATGATTTGTTGCCATTTTTGTTTTTATTTTTTTTAGGAAAAAAATGTTAACTTTTGTTATACTTTTGAAGTTCTCAAAATACCTTAGTCGGTATCTTTAATTAAGGTATCAATAAAAAAATTTTACTCCCCTCTGTTCCACAATATCAATTTTTTAAAAGTAAACACACACATATTAAGAAAATGATTAATTTTTTTTTAGAATAAAGAGAAATTTGAGTTGAAAGACTAAATTACCCTCCTTAAATTACTCCTAGTTACTCTCAATAATTCAATAGCTTTGACTTTTAATAGGGACAAAATGGTAAAAAAAAAATTAATACTCTTGATTTTGTAAAACATCATATATTTTGGGACAAAAAAAATCCTCCAACAAAACATATTTTGGGACAGAAGGGAATAATTAAACTGCCTAAAATTTTTCAAAATTGGACGGCCCAAAGTCTTGTTTTTTCCACAAACTAATGTACTATTTCCAAAGTCTTTCTAGGAGTTCCTCTTAATTAATTAATTAACTAATTAATTATACATAGACAATATCGATGCCAAGTTTTATTTCGGGTTAAGAATAGGATCGGACTAGTTAAAAAAGAATCCGTGACTTATATGAGAAAATTTTGCTTCAAAATTCAAATTATTGCATAGAAATTGTTGTTTTCCTTTTTTTTTATCTGGCCAATTTGTTGTTTCCCTTGAATTCACTAATCTGATAATTCATTTTATTACAATAGAGAATTAGTACGGAAGAAACCTAATTGTGAAAAGGAATTCTGCCGACACTCTATAAGAATAAATTAAATACATAAAATATTCAAGATCGAAAAGCACAAAACTTGAAGTGCAAACAAATTTTCAAGAGTTTCTCCAATTTAAAAGTGTGGCCTTTTATTTGGATTTCAATTCGTTTGTTGAAGACATAGGTCAGACTATGTTGATTTACACAATAATAATAATAATTAGGCAAAAGTACTCTTGGTATCCCCGACGTATGAGGTCACTTTCAGTTATACCCCCAACGTTTTCTTTTCTCAATTATACCCCCAACGTTTCACATTTAAGTCAATTATACCTCAACCCCAAACTAATTACAAAATAGTTTAGAATGTTTGTCATCTTTAATAAACAGGTCCTTAGAAGCCACTAACAACCCTCATTCTCTTACCCTAAAACATCACTACCACACTTCATCACCGTCGTCCATTTTGTCCTTATTTCTGTCAACATGGTCCTTCAGTTCTCGTCATTGTCCTCAGCTTTGTGGTCTTTTCTAAATTACGTTGTTCTCATCCATTTTCCTTCATTTACAACCGTCAATCTCACCCATCTTCTCTATTTTGCCTCTCTCTCCAAAAAGGTTTTGAAGTTACATTACTTCTCAATTTCGACGACCACGACGGCACCACCACTGGAGATTGTGTGTTAACGGCGCCGGTAGCTAGAGCTATTGGCATTTCTGCTCGATTTCTCAGTATTCGAGGCTCACCGACGAGTTTTTGTGTGGTTTCCGAAACTATAAAAAACAGAGGGGAGAGATTTTTCGAGTTTCTCAATTACATGGACCAATTCATTAAAGATGACAAACATTCTGAATTATTCTGTAATTAGTTAGGGACTTGTGTGAAAGAAAAATCTTGAAAGAATAGAGGATTTCTAAATAATGGAAACTTAAGGACCTTAAAACAAAAAAAAATGTCTGGTTTCGATATAATTGACTCAAATGTGAAACATTGGGAGTATAATTGACCAAATAAAAAAGTTGAGGGTATAACTGAAAATGACCCCATACGTTGGGGGTACCAACAATACTTTTGTCTAATAATAGTAAAGAGTTTTTTTTTGCTTGGTTTATTTGATTTTGTTTTGATTAATTTTAGCTAGATTTTTATTATGTACCTGATATATAATAAATTTTTTTTATCAAAATAATTATATTTATAAATTTTAAATTCATAAAAAAAATAATATGTGAGTGCGTAAGCTAGCTCACCTAGGGATAGCAATTTGGGTGGGTATTTAGGATACCTGTCTAAATCCACCCGTAAAAAATATCTGATATCCGTCGGATACCGGATAGGGTACGGGTATTAAAAATTAAAAAAAAATCAACTATCTAGTATCCGTCCGAAATGAACGGATAGTTAGGCTATCCGGTATCCGTTATCCTATAATATAAATATTTTATTATATTTTATACATTTTTATTATATTTTAATTAACGGATATTGGGTATCAGATATCGGATATATCCGATTTTGAATTAGGATACCCTATACTATATCCATTATTTTCGGATATTAAGGCTACCCTTCGGATACCTAATATCAGATAGGATAGGATACGAATATTGAAAAAATGAACGAATACGGATACAAATAGTGATAAAATTTCAAATATCCTATCCGTTGTCATCCCTAACCTCACCCTTCTTGCAGCACTATATGCCCGGCCAAGGTACATATTGAATTAGCTTGTTTTAAATGAGATTTCAAAAGAAAAAAATAGTGCAAATTAAATCAAACAACAAGTAGTTTTAGTTTGAATTCTATTTAAAAATTGAATAAATTAATAATTTGATCTCTAAAAAATCATCAAGCGAACAATCCAATCTCTGAAAAATTAAAATATACAGTAATTTATTTCCTGAATAATCAAAATGATATATTAATTAATTTTTTATGAACTAAATAGTATATCGTTTTAATTTTTCAAAGACTAAAAAGTATATTGTTTTGATCTTTCATATTTACATAAATTTGAAGATATCCTATATATTTTTCCAATCCCATAAAAAGAAAAAAAAAAGAGTACTTAATTTTTTTTGGTCTGAAAAAAATAATTTATTCAAAGCAAGGCAAAGCCAAGCACAGTACAAACAAAAACACAGCAAAATAATTCAATCTCTCCCTAGCATCAACAAGAACACTAGACAGAACATCAACTGACGAAAGTGGGGGGTTTGCAACCCATCCAAGAGGACCCATCTTCGTGTCAGACAAATTGGCAAGACAATCAGCTGCCAAGTTAACGGATCTAGAGATCCAACTAAAGCTACAACCATATAAAGAACTANTAAGTGTAATAAATGAGGGTGTATAAAATTACTATTTTGTCTAATTGTTTTTTTTTATATTTGTATTAGAATATAGGTAATTATAGGTATATGAGTAGGGATAGTTTAGTAAATGTAAGAAAAAATGAAATGATGTTTTAGATGAGATGATGATGTGAATGAGATGAAATGAGATGAAGACTCCAACAAACACTCAATCATTACTGTTCATCTAATCCTAAGATGAAATTATGATTGAATGAGATGAGATTGAAATTTGGGAGCTCCCAAACTGTTCCTTCCTTTATTAAATACTCTCAAACAATATATGTTACTCAAGTCATTCCATTAATGACTATTCTTTTTCATCCTCACTAAAACTTATAAGCCACTTCATTCCATCATTGACCTTCCAATTGAGGGGATAAGAAAACGGAGCTTTTCGATAGCATTTTACCTGCTTGGGCCATTCTACTCCTCTCCCCTTCGCTCCATCACATAGCCTTTTTTGTTTACTTTATTGCTCTGTCATCTAAAGCATTTGACACATAAGGGGGGTACCCTGTTTAGATTAGACAGACCAGGTTTAAATTTATCTTGTTCTTACCTTTCATTCTTTACTGCTTCCAGAATGAGAAGATATGATTTTGGTGTGCTTACTGAATTGTCAAGATTAATAGCATAAGGTCCTAATCATCCTTCCTCCATGGCAGCTGATGAAATCTTGTAGAAATTCTTTGTGTTGTATGTAAATCTTTTATAGCCATCGATGGTGGTGCCATAAGTAAGGAATCACAGTTTCTTCTATTTGAGGATTGTCAATTACAGTTGGTTAAACAAAATGTAGTATGAGTCCTGTGCAATTTAGGACACTACTATAGTACTTATTTATTGAAAATAAGCAGGAAGTTTTACATTTCTGTGCAAAATGATTTATTATTTGAATTGTTTATATAAACGAATTTTCTTTTACTGTGCATCCGGTGGGTAGTTTGTGACACAAACATTATTTTAACCTCACGAAGAGGGAGGGGGCTGAAAAAAAGAACCCTATGCTGTGGAAGTGATATTTAAGCTAAAAACATGAGGGATTTGTCAAATTTTATCATAAATATTACTTCCCCGTAACCGCATTAATCTGAGTGAAAATGGTTAAACTTTCAATATTGCCCTAATAATCAGACCACTAAAGTCAGTGATTACAAAATAATTCTCTTGTCAAATTGATACTCAAGAATTAAATGCGCAAACAAGAGTTCAAAACCTGTTTTACAAAGCACAAAATATACAACCAAGTAAATGCGCAAAAAACACTGTAAATATCATTAGCCTCGTAAGACTCTTCCTCAAGTTGGCAATGTAAATTATTAGGAGCAAAAGCTTGTAAAATATATAATTTTGTAGATACTTCATCAATCATCAATTCTTTTCTTGTTTCCCCAATTCAATTACGCCAACGCTCAGTCTCAAATTTCCGTAGAATGTTGCTGGAAATTAGACTTAAAACATCTAGATAACTAATACATTAAATTGACTAACTTCATGTACGTTCAAAAAACAAGTTGATCCACAGAAAAGATAGTCGTTTATTTTGTCTTATGTATACAAAGCAAGATTAGATTGGCTTAACTCGGGGATGACAATACAAGCTTCTTTCATGCTTCAGTAGTGCAACGTAGACGTTATAATAGGATCGTTTGTATCAAAGATTCTATGGGTAATTGGGTTGAAGATGCTTTGGGAGTTCAAGATGTGATTATTTCCTTTTTCAAAAACTTGTTCACTCCCCATTCTATAAATCCTTTCCCGTCCACCTTTGTTCCTCATGCCTTTGCTGATTCTTTTTTTGGTGCCTTTGATTGTACTCCTGTTTATGATGAAGTTAGGCAAGCTCTTTGGTGTTTGAAACATTTCAAAGCTGCTGGGCCTGATGGCTATCAAGCTGGTTTTTTTCAAAAAAATTGGAAGGTGCTCGATTCCTTTGTGGTAAAGGCTGTTCAATTTTCTTTCGAATCTGCCTCTATTCCTCCCGGCTGGAATGACACGTTTATATGCCTTATTCCCAAGTGTCTCAATCCCTCAGAGATGAAAAACTTTCGTCCTATCAATTTTTGTTCTACTCTTTACAAGATTGTCTCAAAGATTTTAGTTTGTAGACTCAAACCTGTGATTGCTTCCCTTATTTCTCTTAACCAAGGAGCTTTTGTGCCGGGAAGAAAAGCTATTGAAAATGTTGTCATTGCGCAAGAAATTGTGACGCGCATGAGTAAGATGAAGAAAGGAAAAAAGGGTTGGGTTATTGTGAAGTTAGACCTGTTTAAAGCCTATGATAAGGTTAATTGGAGCTTTCTTGAACAAGTGCTTTCTGCGTATCAATTCCCACCTAAATGGGTGAATCTTGTCATGAGTTGTGTCTCTTCTGTTAGTCATTCTATCCTTATAAATGGGAGCCCTTCTCCCTCTTTTTCCCCTAATTGTGGCCTAAGACAAGAGGATCCCCTCTCCCCTTATCTTTTTATCCTTTGCATGGAAGTTCTTTCTTTCTTTATCAATGAGGAGGTCGAAAAAGGTTGCTGGATTCCCTTTAAAATTAAAGGCTCGTCTTTTTCGCATCTTTTGTTTGCTGATGATGTCCTCCTTTTTTCTAGGACTGACAAATCCAGTCTTGAAGCTTTGAACCGTAGCTTTTCTTCTTTCTTATCTTGTTCTGGCCTTATCGTCAATTATGATAAATCCTCTCTCTGGTTTCCTAAAAATTCCTGTCCTTCTGATATTCGCATGGTTGAAAATATCCTTAACATTCGTTCCAAGCCTTCTATCGGTCCTTATCTTGGTTTCCCTCTTGGAGTTTCTTCTAGGATCAAGGATTTTAAGCTTATTAAGGACAAAATCTTAGCCAACTTAGAGCATTGGAAGTCTAAACATCTTTCTCTAGCTGGGAAGGTCACACTGATTAATTCTGTTGTGGTTGCAAAGCGTCTTACTTCATGCAAGGGATTTTCTTCCCAAAATCTGTTTGTTCTGACATAGATAAAGCAATCCGAAATTTTTTTTTGTTTGATTCGGTTAATCAGCATAGGATGCATCTTGTTGGCTGGCATAAGATCTGTAGAAAAAAAAAAGAAGATGGTGGGTTAGGCATCCCTATCATGTATGCTAGAAATATTGCTTTCTTTGCTAAGTTGTGTTGGTTTGCTTTGCTCCAAAAAGACAAACCTTGTGCTTTTATATGCAATCATAGACTTTCTTTAAAGTCTTGTGCGTCTACCATGCTTGGAAAAGGCTGAAGTGATAAAAGAAGGCTCTTATTCCTCTATTAATTCAGGTGGTAATACTCTTTTTTGGGAAGACAATTGGTGTCATCTTGGCCCTATTCGTGATATTGTGTTTGGTCCTTTGCCTCCCCATGAGTCTTCTTTAAAAATTCCTGATATATGCACTGCTCCTAGAGTTTGGGACTGGAATGCTATCTCTTTTTCTCTTCCTTCGCATATTAAAAATGCTATTATTTCAACTCCTGTGAATTGTGCTTGTTCTTCGGTGGACTCTAAAGTTTGGTCTGCTAATTTAAATGGTGTCTTTGATCTGTCTTCAGCTTATTCCATTGTTGTTCAAAGCTTTCACTCCAACTCTGTCAGTTCTAATCACAGAAATCAGAATTTTAAGTGGATTTGGAGGTCAAAGTGTCATGTTAGGAGGAAGTTTTTTTGTTTGGAAACTTACTCAAAATGTTGTTCCAGTTTTTTATGTCCTTTTATCTAGAGGTATTCAAATTAATCCTGCTTGTCCTCTTTGTGGCCAAGATGAAATCTCATGAGTTTGCAGTATGAGTTTGCAGATTTGGGAAGCTACTATATGAAATCTCATTTGATTGATCATGATGATTTTTATGTTTGGTTGAAATTAAACATAGCTTCTTCAAGGATGACTGATTCGTGTATCTTCCATGGGACTTTGTTCATCTATACTTTATGGAACATTTGGTGTGCTAGGAATATTAAGGTTTTTCAAAATGCTCCTTTCTATGCTGTTGGGTTTGCTTCTTCTGCCTTAAATCAAGCGATGGAGTGGTATTTTTTGGTTGGTCCTCATTTTTCTAAGGGTCAGTTCGTTTCTGTTTTTTTTTAAATTTGTTTTGATTATAATCATATAATCATAGTTTGATTATAATCAAAGTTGATTATTTTTGTAGT
>QANZ01012085.1:0-35188 GCA_003254925.1 Chamaecrista fasciculata
GGACACTGGAAAAGGAATTGCAAACTGTACTTGGAAGATCTAAACTTGGATCAGGAGGATGAGAAAAAGGCTCATCATGAGATAGCCAGTCAGATAACCATGATTTAATAGTGTGAGGTGGAATTGCATCTGAGCGAATTTGAAGGGGAGACCCAAACCAAACTGCACAAGCAAAAGAACACTGGAAAAAAAGATTATGCAAGGATTCTGATTCACATGAATCACACATAGGACACTCTTGAGAGATTGGAACATGATGACGATGAAGGGTATTACGTGTAGGCAATGCATCATTAAAAAACTTCCAAAGAAAAACAATTAATCGCATTGGAATTTTCTGTTTCCACAGGTGTTTTCAATCCTGACTGAGGCCGTTAGGCCTATTAACAGAAGATAATTGTTCAAAAAGGATATTGTAACCTTTAGCAGTCGTATAACTGCCAGAATTATCTGCTGTCCAAATGTACTGGTCTAGAATATTACATTTGGATAGCGGGGTGGCAAGAATAGGAGAGGCTACATGAGGTGGAAAATTATTAAAGACCAACGAACGATTCCATTCCAAAGTATTGGGAAATTTAAGATCACATGGAGCTGTTGACATGGCATTTGGTAAAGAGTGAGCCGACCACCAAAAAGGTGGCAGAGGACGAACAAACTAACCATTTCCGATGCGCCACCAAAGAAATTGAGTTATTAAATTGCGGGAAGTGAGAACTGACTTCCAAACCCAAGACGGTTGAGTAGTTATCTTAGGATCAGATTCAATATCATTGTGAAAGTACTTAGCAGAGACCCACTGAGAAAGTAGTGAAACTGGTCTTGAGTAAAGATTCCAGTAGTGTTTAGCAAGTAAAGCAGTGTTTGTAAGGTTTGCAGAACGGAGACCCAAACCACCCATATGCTTGGGTTAGAAGATGGTCGATTGAGGAGTAAGATGAATTGATGGTTTATCATTCTTAAACCCCCAAATGAAGTTTGCAGTAATAGCATCAATCTGATTAGCATACTTTTTGGGGAAGGCAAGTGCAAAGAAATGATAGATAGGAGTTGACTGAAGCATAGATTGGGCTAAAGTAATCCTAGCCGCTTGAGACAGAAGACGACCTTTCCAATGATTTAGTTTGGAACGAAACTTGTCCACCATTGAAAGACTTCCTTTCTATTTTGATAAAAATCAATTTTAACCCCTAAATACTTCCCCAGTCTATTGGTGTGTCGATCAGAACAAAGGATAGGTAAACACTCTATTTTGACATCTACAAAAGAAAGGATCCACTCAGTATTACACAAAACTCGATCTAAACGTTCCCAAACAGTTGTTGAATCCTGTCTACCGTTCGTCCAAGTGAACCAATTGCCTTCTGGGATAATGTCTGTGAGAGAATTAGAGTCAATGAAATCATGAAATCCTTCTGCACCAGTGATAGTGGTACAATTAATCAATTTCTCTAAGAGATTCAAAATCTGATTGAAGTCACCAGCAAGTATCCAAGGAAATGAAGATGTCCAACTGAGAGAAGATAAAGCTGGCCAGAAAGCATGACGGTCTGCAAGGTGTGGAGGCGCATATACGAAAGTCAACAAGAAGTTGATATTATCATGAACAGTCCTGAGATGAATTCAGTTAGGAGAAACGTCAATGATGTCACATTGCGTCGTAGAATGCCAAAGTAACAAAGTGCCACCCTTTTTCCCTTGAACGTCGGTGCCTACATAGTTAGCAAAACCTAAGGTACGGACACATTCCTTACTACGTTCCACAGACAAAAACGTTTCAGCCAAAAACAGGAATTGAGGTTTGTAAACATCACACAGTTGCCTCAGATGACGAATTATAGAGGGGCAACACAGACCTCTACAATTCCAACTGATAAAACTCATGGCGACAGCAGGAGCTGTTCAGGGACAGTCTCCTGGGAACCATCTCCTGAACATTTAAGACGACGATTTTGCAGCTTGCTTTGAGTCTTTCGTTTTTTGAGAGGCAGCAGAGGAGTTGGCGGAATATATTTCCTCTTAAGGCAAGACTCCGGTAGTTGGTGATGTGGAGAAGCAAATGGTTCGAAGAAATGATATAGTTCACGAACATTTGCCCGATGCCTTAAAGTCCAGGAGAGAAAGTGTGATGAAGCCCAGTTAAAAAGTGAAAACCAGTTAAACACTGAGTAGATAAAAGGGCCGCTAGCAGATGGCAAGAAAAGCAGGGTTCCGCGCCTAAAAAAGAAGGAGGGCTGAGGGAAAATAGGAGTGTGAAATAAGGCCCAAGTGATAGAGCCCCCATGATGAGTAACAATGAACCCATAACCTGTGTCTTGAGGCAAAATTGACGTGGCCCATTCAAACAAACCAGCCGAGAAAGAGGATTGAAAAAATTGGAGTGGGCTGATATGTCAACAGTGGAGCCCATAGAGAAATTGCCACAATTTAAAAAATATTGCACAAACCGATCCCAGCAAGCATCATCCATTCCATTAAGATATTGCCATATAGTATTAATTGGGAGGTAGGGCCCATTCAAGATGGTGAAGGCACGTGACTTTTCTGCATTACTAGATTCACCTAAAGAGGGAATAGGCGGTGAAAGAGAAACATTAACAGCTGGAGTTGAAATTACTGCCTCGACGTCATCATCATCATCAAAACCCATTTCCGAAGAAAACGAATTACCGCCAACCTGAACTATAAGGCTAGACTGTAGGCTTACGTGTCCTTGCATGTGAGAATTTGCATGTTGAATGTGTTCATGCGAGAAGCTAGCAGCGTGAAACTCAACTTGAACTGTCGGATCAAGTTCCATCGGTGCAGGTTGGCCATAATAACCTGGCGATGTCATCGGATCTTCGTCGGAACTGGTTTCCGAAAAGCCATGAGAGCTAGTTGATCTTGATGATGAAGAAACATTAACGCCATGAGCATGAATAATGTTTGAAGGAGGAGGTGGTGATCTTGAAGGAGTTTGAAACCTTCTTGCTCCATGATGATTGTAGTCATAGGCTTTGTAGTTAGGATTGTTGTTTGTCAAACCAGAAAAATAAACATGGGTAGTACGTTTATGAGATGAAGAACGAAAAGCCACAGCATCGAGTACAAATAAAGCATTAGCAGCATCAAATTGCATAGACACAGGAGGAAATCTTTCTAAAATAGCTCTCTTTTGCTCATTAATATCCTCCATAATTTGAAACTCCTGCTTAAGACACTTATCTGATATATGCCCAATACAACCACATTTAAAACAAATGCGAAAAACCCTCTCATACCTACACTGAATCCACACTATTCTACCATTGTCAAGACGCAAGGAAAACCCCATAAGAAGAGGCATATTAGGATCAACACGTACTCGGATTCGAAGATATGAAAGATTGGCAGGAAAATTATCATTTAAATCAACCTGAACGAATTCACCAAGTATACTGCCCATGACTTCAGCAATTGATTGAGAGAAATATTCCAATGGCAGCCCCCAGAGTTGAATCCAAAATGGTACTGTGGTTACTTCTAAATTCTTCATAATAGTATTTGGTCTCCAATCATCTAAGGCAAAGACTTTCTCTTGAAGAGCCCAGGGACCATGGTTGCGCATGAAGAAGCGATCAACAGGATTTTCAAAGTGAAGTAAATAAATGCTTCCAACTCGACTCTTCACACGGACAGCCCCTTGAAGATACCAAGCTTCCCCTATTAGTGTTTGTAGACGAAATTTAGGAAACAACTTAGCATCCAGTAGAAAACCAAACATGCAATCCTCATAAAAGTCACGTTGTGGCTGCACAAGGGATGGTTCAAAAGTCAAACAAGGTCCCTGTCTTGGAATCATGAAATCAGGTTCTCCATGGGCGGTGCTAGATGATGAATAAGAACTATTAGGGAGAGACAATGAGGGACCCAAAACTCTAGAGAAAAAACGTTGCATGACTGAGATAGTGACAGAACAGAGCACTAAACTTTGGTGAAAGATTGGTTGGAAAAAGACAGCTAGAACAAACAACAAACAAACATAAGAAAAAGCCAAGAAGATTGAATTAAAAAACCAAGAGCCGTACAACAAGAGTATGAGGAATAAACTGTAAATCTGATGCGATAAACGCATGACCATGGGTTTTAGAGAGAGGATAGAGCATTTCTCTCACTAGAGGTGTTTGACTATAGTTGATCACTTTTATAAAGAAGGTTTAAATCTTCGGGCCATTACACCACTGCTAGCTAAGATAATTAACTATGGAATTGTCAGCAGCCAACAAGGAGTCAGTATTTGGCTACACAAATTTTTGGCTAAAGTGCACTTTTGGTCCCATAACTTTTTTTGTTGCAATTTTGGTCCTAGAACTTTTGAAAACGTCTCACTGTTGGTCCCAATACTGATTTCCATCCATTATCTGCCGCTAAAGATGATCTGACATACTGAGTTGGATGATGACGTGGCAAATATGGGTGAAGTTATAGGACGAATGGAAATCAACTTGGGACCAATGGTGAGACGTTTTTAGAAGTTATGGGATCAAAATTGCAACAAAAAAAGTTATGGGACCAAATTGAGACCTTTGCCTAAGTTATGGGACCAAAATTGCAACAAAAAAAGTTATGGGACCAAATTGAAACCTTTGCCAAAGTTATGGGACCAAAATTGCACTTTGGCCAAATTTTTTTTACAACATCATTTTGGTCCTCAAATCATGCGGTGAATTTCATTTTTGTCCTAAAACTATTTTTGTTCTGTGTTTAGTCCTTGAACTTTAACATTTGTTTTGTTTTGGTTTCCAAAATGTAATTTTGTCGAATTTTTACTGTTATTTATAAATTGGATAATTGAGATGGACCATTTTCCTCTCATATGAGTGAGTTGACAAAGAGAGAAAATAAAATTTTCATTTTTAGTCATAAACTGGAGATAAAAATAAACCCCAAATTTATCTCCAATTTGTGATTATGAATGAAAATTTTTCTTTTTCTCTGTCAACTAACTCATTGTGACACATATGAGAGATAAATAATCTATCTGAACTGTCCAGGTTAGAAATAACGATGTAAATCCTATGAAATTACATTTAGGGACCGAAACAAAACAAATGTGAAATTTTGAGGATTAAAATGAAATAAAAAATAATGTTAGGACCAAAATGAAACTTACCCCATCATAATTTGAGGACTAAAACGAGTATTTTACCAATTTTTTTTTAGCAAATCCATAGTTAATTTTTTAATATAATGAACAGAATAATAAATTCGTACTTAATTAGTTAGATATTTTCCATAGCTAAGTCTATACCTTTTCCCAAGTACTAATTTGTAGCTATACCATAGCTAATCTTCTTAAGTATAATTTGTAGGTATACCCATATATATCTAGTTTTCCAAGCTAATTCGTAACATATCAATAGCTAATTTCCTTTTCTAATCGGTAGCTAAATTCCTTGATATTGTAACTAATTTCTCTAACTAAGTTTTAGCTATATCTAATTATAAACAGATTTTAAGTTGCCTTTTGTTTGCTCTTCAACCTTATTTGTCAACTCATTATAAGAATCTAAATGTACAATTTTACTTCATAATATTAATGTTCATAATATTAGGCTCTAGATCCACTGTCATGCCTCTCACATGTTGTCTTTGTTGTATAGTAAATCCAAATCGTCACAACTCATCTTATGCCATGTGTCCCACATTGTTTTCTTTCCTTTTGACCTAATTTGTTTTTACTCCAATGTTGTGTTTTGACATTTAATCTCCTTCTCCTTTTTCTCGCAAGCGTAGTTCTTCAAAATGTAATATGCACAATATGTGATTTGAACCATGTATGCAGAAACACCATATGAAATATAATATCTAGGTAATGCATCTTGTAACTCACATGGTGACATAGATTACACACTTCTAGATAGATACAACAATAATGCACTGCATACTTTTTAAATAAAACAGAAAATCAATGGTTGCTTACACAAAACATGTATGTACTTTTGTTGGCGATGGTGATAACAATGAACAGTGGTAACTCGTGAGAAAAGAGAAAAGGGAATGAAACGTGAACAAAGTCTTACAGTAAAAAAGATTGGGTGGAAATGCATGAAAATAATATGGGATAATGGGACACATGACATAAGGTGATCGGTGGTCAGATTTGATGGACAGTTTAGATTTCTTGTACAATAATGATAGTAAGCCGCAAAACTTATATACAGTTTCTATTTCCAAACCAACAAAATATATTTGTTGTTGTTAAGCTTTTCATAAAATGAACAAAATTAAAAGGCATGCGAGATGGAAAAGGCTAGCCCTGTAGAAGCATACATAATGAAAAACTAGCTAAATCTATTAAAGAGATGATGAAAGTAAGTAAGAATTGTCAAGCTAAATGATATATCAATTACTTCAAGCGGTATTATTCTAACCATTAATTTTATGTATGTATATATACATTTTTGTAAGACCATAAAGAAATTAGTGAAGTAATTTAGGGCAGCTTGTAAAGTAGAGAAGAAAAAAAAAAAGCTTTCGAAGTAAATGATGAAATGAGTTACGAAAACTCTCATCCTCAATCCGAAGGCTAAAAGTTATTGATCTTTCTATGTCGATAAGATCTTATATCCCAATTTAATTTCATCCTAATTGATGGTTAAATTAAATTCTGATAGAAGAACCTATCGGCACGGAAGATTTTCACCTTCTTGTCTTTGGGTTGGGGATAAGACTTTTTTATAACTCATTTAATCATTTCCTTTGAAAGTTTTTTTCCCTTCTTCTTTGCTCTACAAATTGCCCTAAATTCCTCCATTGTTTTCTTGATGGTCATAAGAAAATGAGAATACGCATAAACAAATCTAGTTGTTAGAATATATAATATCGATTAAAGTAATAGATATGTCTAGGGAAGGCAATTTGGGTGGATCTTTAGGATACCCGTCCGAATCCACCCATAAAAAATATCCAATATCCGTAGGATACCGGATATCGGATAGGGTACGGATATTGAAAAATAGAAAGTTAACTATCCAGTATCCGTCCGAAATGAACGGATAGTTAGGGTACCCAGTATCCAATACCCTATAATATAAATATTTTATTATATTTTATACATTTTGTACTATATTTTTAATTAATTTATTTTAATTAACGGATATTGGGTATCGAATATCCTATATATCCGATTTTTGAATTAGGATATCCTATCCTATATCCATATTTTAAGGTATTTTGAATATTTAGGGTACCCGTCGGATACCGGATATCAGATACGGATAGGATACGGATATTAAAGAAATGAACGAATACGGATACGGACAGTGAAAAAATGAGCGGATACCCACCCGTTGCCATCCCTAGATATGTCATTTGGGTTGACAAATCTCACTATTACTTTCATCATCTCTTTAAGAGATAAGTAGCTGGCTACTCATTGTTGGAGATTGTGCCCTAGAGCCAATCATTTTATGTAAATGTTTTGAACATTTTGATTAATTTATAGAAGATAAATTATGTTGTTATCATATTATTAGCATGTTTACTATGATAGCATCCGTGATTAATTATGAGATAATTAATCTAAAACTGTCCCTGGTCGATTGTTCTCGTGGGAGCGAGAATGAACCAAGACTAGCATGACCTCGGTGTATGGAGATACATGCACTAGATGCTTTACGAGAGTCATGGTGCAATGATGTAAGGGTTACAAGTTGCTGGACCGACCCGGAGAGTCTTGCATGGGTTTTAGTCATTAGCGAGTCTCTCCTGTACTCTTGTCAAGATACCCTTAGACCTGAGGTCTTGACTATTCCGGCGTTGTAGATGTCAAACTTTGGCCTAGTCCAACGTTGCCCGTAGCAGGGTAGCCATACAGGCTAGGTATGGGTTTGGTTGTTTACCGTGCTGAGGAATGTGGTTGACCAAGATGAAATTTTGTCCCTCATTAAAGATGAGAGATATCTAACTGGCGCGCCCTTGATGAGTCTGTCCAAGGAATGTATGGCCATACAAGGAAATGGGACTAACTCAGGGAATCGAGAAAGTTGTGGTTTGGATTAAGGATGACTTTTCCCGTGCCTTATCCAGAACCAAGATATCGTGTGACAATAGGGATCATTTCAAGATGTTACTTAGGTTAAGTCGTTTTGGCGTTAAAGCGATAACTCACGTGTTTTGGGTAGTCGTGATGGCTTGCTAGAGTCCGCTCTCGACTTGTGAGTCATAGAGATGACTTGCTGCCAACTTCACGTGAGGCCTGTTGGGTCACACATGAGCAGGATCAAGATGCTGCATTGGGACACGAATTAGGGTTAATTCGTGAGTCACTTTAGTGACACAATTTAAGACATAGTTGAATGTCCCAAGACATAAAGTCTTGTCTTAAATAAATATCTACGTTTGTGATATTTAAATTTGTTGGACAAGTTTAAATATATTAATTGTTAATAGTTATTTGGATTAATCTATTTACAATTATATTCTTATTTATAATATTAGGGAATGATAAATTAAATAAGCTTCCTAAAAGTTAGGAGATTATTGATTTATTAAATTCACTAATATTAGGATAATGGGGATGAGGGTGGCGCCTCATATAAAGTGATTTTAATTAATGGAAATGTTTTGTTAATTAAAGTCATGACTTGAATTTGAATTTGAATTCGAGATTTGATTTTGATATTAAAGATTCAAAGTTTGAATTAAAGATATTAGGGTAATATTTTAATTCAATATTGTTGGAAGATAATGAGTTGGTTATAACTTCCTAAGAGTTAGGATTGCTATTTTTATTTATTAAATTCCAAGATAATTAAGGGGAGATGGCGCATGGCTTTGGGGATCAAGGGAAGATTTGATTTTCCAATTTGATTCTCAAAGATTGCACTTTGAATTCAAATTAAGATATTAAGGTAATATTTTAATTAAGAATTCAAGTCCTAAAATTGTGATATTATTGTAATCTCATAATTTTATAATTTGATATTCAATTATAATTAGGGAAACCCTAATTATAATTATCAAACTCCCAAACTCTACAAATAAGGAGGCAATAGTCGACTTTCATAACCTAACACACACAAGAGTGAATTTTCGACTTGCACCTTGTGAGAGACAACAAAAATTCGGCTAACCCTAATTTTGGAGAGAGAGAGAGTGAAAGTCGATTCTTCCCTTAGAGAGAGAAAAATCGGCCAAACCCTAAACACCATTATTAGGGCTTGTGTGAGATCAAGAATTTGATTCTTGATCATAGGCGCCACTTTTCCTTGAGGTTCAAGAATTGTTCTTGAATTTCAAGAACACCGTAGATAGAGTTCCCTGTATTCACTTGGGAAGAAGTGAAGGAGGCTAGCACCTGAGCATCTCCAAAACTGTTCGTGTGGATCACCGGCAGAGGAAGCACACTTGGAGTGGACTTCTCAGCATCGCAATCACGAAAGCTACCGATTGATTTGGGTAAAATTCTTTTCCTTCTTCTGATATAGACTCATATAGCGGATCCTGGGAAAGAAATCACAAGGTGCACCTGTTTTGTTTTAAATTTTAATTTTTGCTTTCGTTGCGCGGCGCTCTGTGATTTCCCAACAGTGGTATCAGAGCCAGGTTATTTTGGGTCTGTATTAGTTTTTGGTGATTATACATGAGATGTATGCTTTTGTGTTTACCGCTTTCAATTGTATGCTAAAAGTGTTTTGCGAAAAGATCCACCACAAAGTTTTGGAATCTATCTAAAATTGGTGCAAATTATATGTATATGATACATAGCAAATCAATTGGATTGATTTGGAAAATTGTTCTTGAATTTTAAGCCCTTGGTCGAAATCCCTATATAATTATAATTGAAATTGTTTTAATTATAATTATTGTGGGGTGGCTGAAAATTTATTAAAATTATGAATTTTAAAATTTTTGGGTCAATAATTTGAATTCTTGAATGTGATTCTTGAATTCTATAATTATTGATACACGGCTTAATCTTTCAAGAAGGCATGTTAAAATTGCACAAACCCTAATTGAACACTTTGAAAAATCGTTTTTTTGTGTGTGTTGAAATATGCCGTGTTTGATATATTAATATGTGAATTGTTCATGTATGTTTTATATGGTGTTGGATATGGCTCTAGGATTTTTGGTAAATACGGTCTGCGTGTTGTCTCCCTATATTCCGATGTAATTTTACTTTTGTTCATACTTCAATGTAACTGAGGTTTTACCCAATGTAATTTTATTTTTCTTTTAGAAAAATTCTCTCATTGGCTTGAAGGGATTATAGGGTAGATGAGCCATATCTAAACACGGTGTGTTTTATGCATTTAGTATTTTGTATGAGATGCAATGCGCTAGATGTATGCCTAGGGGTGCGAATTTTAACGGAGAAAATTTTGCGTGAGTTCGCCAATTGTTCGCCAGATAGTATTAACTAGCGAACATCCTGAAGTTACACCAATCAATTCTAATTTAGTTCCTGGCTCATTTTCTTGTATCCTCGACTCTTCCTTGAGGCTTCCAATGCTTTGGACTTCATTCAAACCTATCAAAGACACCAAAGAATGTGTGAACTCTCAAGATTAAAAAGGATCAAACAACTATAAATATCAAACCTGAGAGGAATCACACAATTTACTACAAAATAGTCCAATTAAGCACTAAACCTCAAAGCTTAGGCAGTTCTTGGTGGTTTTGAGGAGTGGAGTTTGTTCTATGAGTGTTAGGTTTTAGATGCTACATTTTAAGATGCATTGACTAGTTTTTGTTGGCTTAGTCTTCCTTCAATCTTTGTTCTTTCACTTTGCTCTCTTCCATTTTAGGCTTTCCATCATTACGTCCCTTGCAAATCCTCTTGAGTTTTTTAAACCATTACATTCATAGTGGAGATTGTAGAGTTATTTCAAGCCTATGGTAGAAGCTTGTTTCAAGGACATGAGAGAGAAATTTCCCTATTTGGTGAGTGAGTGATACACTTTTTGGATTGGTCCCTTGGAGGTTCTTTGGTTATTTGACATGCTGAGCTAGTTGATTGTCTCATTTTTTGAGTAGCATTTGTTTGTTGCTATCATATGTTGAGTAGGATTAGTTTCCTTTTTATTTTATTTTTTTTGCATTCTTGATATTTTTCTTTCTTATGACTTTGCCCAGGAGTGTAAAGATTTAAAGTGTGGGGGAATTTGATCGTACCATATTCCATCATTGTTTTCATTGATATTCCAAGGCATTTTATACTTATTTGGGATTCAATTGCATGCCTTTATGATATTTTATGATGAAATATGGTACTTTGAGGTTTAGTACTTAATTGAACTATTTTGTAATAAATTGTGTGATTTCTCTCGGGTTTGATATTTATAATTAGGGTAAATTACACTTTGGTACCCTGTGGTTTGACCCTATTTCACTTTGGTACCCTGTGGTTTGAAACTTGACACTTTGGTACCCTGTGGTATTCTCCTTTAATACTTTGGTACCCTTTGGAGCTATTTTGTAATTTTAACCATAATAAATTTTGCAAAAATTACATATTGACCCCTAAATTTTTTTAAATTTTTCATTTTAGTCCCTAGATAATATGTATCTAGGGACCTATTTGTAATTTTTTAGAAACTTTTTGGGGTCAATATGTAATTTTTGCAAAATTTATCATGGTTAAAATTACAAAATAACTCCAAAGGGTACCAAAGTGTTAATGGAGAATACCACAGGGTACCAAAGTGAAATAGGGTCAAACCACAGGGTACCAAAGTGTAATTTACCCTTATAATTATTTGATCCTTTTAATCTTGGGAGTTCACACATTCCTTGGTGTCTTTGATAGGTTTGAATGAAGTCCAAAACATTGGAAGCCTCAATGAATAGCTGAGGATAGAAGAATATGAGTCAGGAACTAAATCAGAATTGATTGGTGCAACTTCAGGTTGTTCGCCAGTTAATACTATCCGGCAAATAACTGGTGAACTCACGCAAATTTTTTTAATTATCAGGCCCGTTCTACTTGGGGATGATCCAAAAATGATATAATATTCAACCCTAGACCAGATTTTGGAAGTTAGCAACCCTAGAGCCACCATAGAGACACACTTTACACCTACTCCTTCATCCCCTCTCTTCTCCACCCTCATCCATGGCTATCTCGGAGGCTAGGAGGCTTGTTAAAGCCGAACTTCTCTCCATGAACAGCTAGATTCCACACCTAGAGGAGGATTGGAGGAGGCCCAAGTTTGGTTCTACACTTAGGGAGTTTTACTTTACTCTTTTCATCGTTTTATATTAGGGTTTGAGTTTTTCTTGGTTAGAGAACTTGTAATTCTGATATTGATTATGAATTTGAGATTGGATTTTGGATTTTGATATGTATTGATTATTCTTGTCTTGATTATGACCCTTTCGGATACGTTGTAGTTGGTTTGACTAATAATTGAGATAAGTTTCTCTTTGATAACTTAGTCTGAGTTATAGAGTTTCCTGAATTCTTGATTTCATCTCGCCATTAGCTCCATTGAAGTGATTATCTTGGTTATGGTTAAAATTAAGTTAATTGCTATGTTTAACGGTAGTTGGACAACTTTAGTAAATGGTTTGTGAAGTAATTACTCTGATCTTTATAAGCTAGGAAGGCCGAATTCGATTCCTCCGTTGGGTGTTTCCATCAATAAGTTTCTTATCTATCTTTATCGCTTTTGTTTATCTTTTGCTTTATAATAAAAAACTCCAAAATATTTATCCTTTAAGTTTAGTTTCTTTTGCCCAAAAGGTGTTTGATAAATTGCTCTAATCAATATTCCAATCATTATAAGTGTACTTTGTTTATCGTGTTTCCACTTGAGGCTCTGAGAGAGAGAGAGACTACCTAGGTTGTGCCACTATGGTACATTATCTAGTATACATTTGATACGCATTACGACGGGCGCGGTCAAATTTGGCGCCGTTGTCAGGGAGCCATTCATTTGGTTCCACGATAAACTTGGTGTGTTTGTTTGAGTGATTTTAGGGAGTTTTGTTTTACTCCCCAAACACCTTCTTTTGGGTTTATTTCAAAAAGAAAAAAAATATAAAAGATAAAACTTTGAGTTTTTTGGAATTTTTTTTTAGGTAATTTTAGGAGGATGTTTTCTAAGTTTTATTGATTGAGTTTGAATGGATAGAAGACATTACTCTCCTCATGACCCTTATAATTTTTTTAATTCATATTATTGGTAATATGATTCTTCTCATGGTGATTCATATTCTTCTTTGTACAAGAACAATGGTTACCTAATGCAATATAGAGAAGCTCCACCGTGCCCACCTGGGCCACAATCACTTGATATGTTTGGTCTTCCTTGCTCATTTTGCAAGTGCCGCTTCCACTCTACTAGTGATTGTTTCCATCTAAATGGAGCCCTCCCAATTTCAAATCCACAATTTTGGAGACATCCTCAAGTGGGTAATTATTCTTCCAACACCAATTTTGGATGGAGTTGTCAACAAAATTTCCAAAGGGATGAAGGGTACAATTATGGAGCTCCCAATTATCTGTAAGAATCCCCAAGTCACTTTCGATTGAGAATCCTCCAGTGCTTTCAACAAAAGTTGCATATCATCCTTACTTGTTGGCGGTGATGAGTGTTGGATGGGAGGCGTCATGGTTGGGAAATTGGGCATTTCAAAGTGACTTGATGATTCACACGGATAGCTAGGAGAACCATAATTGTACCCTCCTTCCCTTTGGAAGTTTTGTTGACCATTTCATCCAAAATCGGCATTGTAAGGTGAATTACCCAATTGTTGTTGTTGTCCCGACCATTGATGGTGTGAGGGAGAGACTTCTCCATGAAGATGATAGCAATCTCTAGCCATGTGCATGAGTGATTGGCAATAAGAACAAGGAAGTGTGAACATGGCATGAGATTGTATCGGGTAATCATAGTACCTTTAAGAAGAAGAACTAAAAAAACCATTAGAAAAATCAAATGACCCATGATAAGAATTAGAAGAATAATAAGGGTCATAAAGAGAGTAATGTCTTCTATCCATGAATACTCAATAAAAATTAGAAAACAATCTCTAGAAAATCACCAAAGAAGAAGAATTCCAAATAAACTTGAATTTTATATTTTTAAACTACTAAAGAAACTAAACTAAACTATAAACTAAACATAACTATACCAAAAATCAAAGGAGCTATAAACAAAAACAAGCAAAAAAACAAAAAAACAACCAACTAGAACCCGGAACCGCTCGGGGACTCACGAGGAGCTCCCCGGCAACGGCGCCACTTTTGGTCGCACACGTCGCGATGCACACCAAAAGACCGGCTAAATATGTAGTATTATGATACTCGCCGGGTCGAATCTTACAGGGACTCTCGTATGTGGAGTACGAGTGATTCCAAGCACAAGAAATGATTGATTTGGCTATAAAAACTATAAACATACTAAGAAATGCAGGTAAACGTGTATTTGTTCAAGAACTAAAGCACAACTATGAATAAGGGATTAAACCGAATACGAGATAAAACTATAAAGGTGGATCAAAAATGGAGAAATACTTGGAGTTATCAAATGACTAAGCTATCATTGCACCACAAATGATATAGGGAATTCATACTCAGGGACCAAATTGACGTTACTATGAAAACTCATAGGAAATATTAATTAACTCAATTAATTAGCTATTAAACAAGTGACTAATCAACCTAATCAACTAATCCACATCTCAATTAAGTCAAGAAAGTTCCTAGAGCTAGTCCAATTGAAAATTAAATAATAATCAATCAAGATTCACACAATTAACACTAACACGATAGAGCTTAAAACTAAGGGTATCGATAAAAGAGTCAAATGTGATACAATCAAGAACAAGCTTAGAGAACATAATCATAATCATCCATTACATCAGAATCCAAGTCAAATTAAACAACTAAACAAGAATCCTAGATGAAAAGACGATAAAGAGATGAAAAACTCCCTAGACGATAAAATTTGGTGCTCTAGAGAACATAATCATAATCATCCATTACATCAGAATCCAAGTCAAACTAAACAACTAAACAAGAATCCTAGATGAAAAGACGATAAAGAGATGAAAAACTCCCTAAACGATAAAATTTGGTGCTCTAGCTTGATCATCCGCACTCCAAGCAAGGTTCCTAACTGATCATTGGTGGAGGAACGCCGGCGCCGAGCCCTCCCACGTCAGAAACAGCCATCAATGTGGTTGAAGGTGAATATGGAGATGGAGAGAAGAAGGGGGCGTGAAAGGGAATGGGAGAAAAAATGAGTGAATGTGGTGTGTGTTGAATGAATGGGGTAGGAGGCAGATTAGGGACTAAAAGAGGGTAAAATTTCGGGCCTTAGATCATAGAAATCGGGTCATTTAAGTGTGGATTCGGGTTGGGCTTTTAAAAACACATGTGCAGAATTCTGCACGATTTGCCGGATCGTTGCCGGATGCGCATCTGGCAACAATCCGACAAAGCTGAAAATTGGTGTTGGCTGTAATTCATGCTTGACGTTTCTTTGCCACATACACATCTGGCAAAACATCTGACAAAGGTCATAAAAGTGCGGTTTCTTCATCGTTTCGCTTCCAACTTGATTCCGCTTCGATCCCGGCCTTCTTCCACTTCAATTCTCGGGTCTTTGGCTCCTAAAAACTTACAATTGCACTAAGAATAACATGTAAAACCTCAAGATAAAATTAAACACTTAAAACACGAGAGAATTACACAAAAAACTGATAAAAAAACCAAAATGCAATTGTGATCTCAATGCAACAATTATCATATTTAGAGGCCTAAAACACCTAATATAGGTTATACAACATCATAAAACACATCCAAAGACCTCTAGATAGCATGGTATAAACCGGCTCGATCAATCCTTTTAACCTCAAATCAAAATATCAAAATAGTTTTATTCATAAAATTTTATCTTAGTATGTTGCTGTGAAGGTCCAGTGGTTACAAAGAAAAAATTAACTTGAACCCAAATAACCACAAAGCCTCCTTCTCTTCTATGCATTTATTTTTCTGATTTAAAAAATAAGATACAACAATACGACAACAAAGTAATGAAACTTCACCAATTATCACCAACACAAGATGAATAACACAATCAAACTTTAATATTCATAACCAACTTTCCTTTCAATTTATATTTTTGGTTTTCTTAAATAAGACAACAAATACGCCATTAAATTACCCAACACAAGATCGAGTGAAGGCATGTAGATAAATAAGAGGGTAAATGAAGTAAAATGAACATAAATATAACTAAATTTCATAAGTGCAGTATTATATATGAACTTACATATAGTTTTATTCATGTATCGAAATCTCAAGATTACATATTCAAAGGGAGAAAGAGACGAAAAAGGGAACAAGAATCACTAACCTAAGTCGATTCAATCTCTAAGCACAAAGTAATAGGCGAGGACGAAGACGATTGTGTGAGTAAAGAGACGAAGTAGCAACGGGTTCTAATGATAAAACTTAAAGGGACGAAATGTCGAAAGGGTTTCGAATGGAAGTTTTTAGCATAGTGTGGTTTCGAACCGATGGGTCAAGGAGTGGGCTCGAATGGTTCGAGCGACGATTCAAAAATTTGTTGAGGTTTGGGCGTGGGTGTGTGGAAATGGTGGTCTGGTTGTGTGGGTTTGGTCTAGGGTTTGAATGGTTTGGGGGTGTGGGGTCCGATTTTAGGGAGTTGGGGTTCAAATGGTTTTGGGGATAGAGGGACTAAAACGTGCATTTTTGTGGTGTGTGTAATTTTTGCTGATTTGTAAATTAATTAATGGGTTGGTAAATTTTTATTTTGTTTTTTCAATTTTGAGTGTTGACGTTGCGATTAACGTGCCACGTCAGACTTAACTGGATGCCTCAGCCCACTAACGGTACACATCAGCATTTTTGGAAGGCTGGGCTAAGGGAGGGATCAACGTGCAACGAGTCAACAAAATTTAAAAACTTAGTTGTACAATTTTGCAAAACCGAGGACGAATCTACAAGTGTCTGCAAAATTTTAAATCATTTATATAAAATAAATTAATAATTTAATATTAGATTATATACTTATTAGTTTTATTTCTTAAACATAAAAATATAAAATATAATTTTTAGGAAATAAAGTTATAATTAATTTAATTTTTTTTTATCAAAATAGGTATTATTTCATAATTATTTAATGGGTTGTGTGTTTAATTTGGGCTGGTGGAGTCATTTCATGATTATTTGCTTTTTAAATGAAGGGTCAGAAGAATAAGAAATTATGGAATGCTCAAAATCTTTTTAAACTTTTTCAAAATGGTCCAAAAATGAGAAATTTTTAGAAATAGATTTTTTTTAACAAAACTTATATCGTTGGTTTTATCTTGGAGTAGATTCAAAATATATAATTTGTTTATGAAAACATTATCTCTAACGTCTTTCAGTTCTTACTCAAAAGTGCTATATGACGGGTCTACAGAAAAACCAAGATAAAATTTTATACTCCGTTTGCTTCCAAATGTTTACAACAAGCTCAATAAACTACGTGGATCTCAAATATAACAATTAATATTGTAATTTAATGGCCTTACTAATTTTGAAAATTTCTACTCTAAAATCTCCTAATAAAGGCCTAAAACTATCCTAAAACTCTATCAGAAACACTAAGGACCCCTATTACTACTCTAATCTCTCATAAATTATACTCTAAAAATCCTTGGATCTCACATAGTCATAAAAGTTGTGAGCTTCAGTCTTCCAAAAAAAACTTTAATACAACAATTTCAAGTGTTATAAGACATAGCCGATATAAGAAAAAGATTAGGCAATTGGAAGATATAACATGACGTTAAGATGACTGATACAGTAAATAATATTACATACATAACATATATGACGTGTTTTGAAAAAATAACGAATCTTGTCTAATTGTGATGATAATCATATTATACAGTGCAATTCTTTAGTATTATTGTCATTTGAACTTAAGACAGTTTTTTAATCATTCTCTGAAGCTGTGAGTTTTATTATGTACAAATATATCACACTCATTTGCCCAAGCCAACTCCAAGAAAAACGTTCATTTAAATTTTGTGCTTCAAATTTTTTTTTTCTATAAATAGTGCTATTTCATTAATGTTGTGCTTCAAATTTTATTGATATATACAAATCTTAGTTATTCTCATTACTAATTGTTTTTTCTCTCCAATTGTAATGAGAATTATTAGTAATGAGAATAATAAAGATTTGAATATGTTGACTAAATTTGGAGCAAAATATAAAATTGAATGTGTGTTGATTTGTAAATTAAGTGTCACTACCTTATGATTTTAGGACTGGCTTGGACAATTCAGGGTAACAACTTCTACATAATAGAGCTCACAGGTTCATGGATTGATTGAAAAAATCTACCATGAGCTTAAATGACAATAATAGTTAAAAAAAATGCACAACAAATTTGACCATCATCTTTATTAGACATTGTTCAGTATTTTTTGAGAACATATAATATATATTTTGATATATGTAATTTATAGCATGTACCGTACTTCTCATCTTTTTAACGTGTTTCCTACATTGGTATATCCATTTCCCTAGTCTTTCTTGGACCATGATTATATCACACTTGCATTTGCAACATTAAAATTTCAGGAAGATAAGCTGACAAATTTTTCTTCCACCACATTCATTCTTCAACTTTCTTCCTTTCATATGATCATCGAGACATTAACACATATACAAATGTACATAATACACTATTGTCATCACATTATAGTGTTAAATTAATCCCAATTGATCCAAATGATAATCAAGACCCGAATGACTCAAAAGCCTTAGCTTCATTATTTAAAATTAGTTGTATTTTCTTATAAATTAAACAAGAGCTTCAGTTAATTAAAAACTTAAAATGAAGGTGAATAATGACAATTTCTCAAAAATAAAAATAAAAATAAAATATGAAACAGAGCAAAGGCAATGGCGAAACGAATCTTAGAGTAAAGAAATTGATGGTCTTTGATTCTCGTTGTTTGTATTTTTATCACTCTCAGATCCACGCACATGTACGGTTTCACAATTGAAAAGAGAGAAGGCTTAGTTGTTTTATTATTATTATTATTTGAACAGATGAATAGTTTGCTTTTGCAAAAGTTCAACAGATACTATGAATAATGGTGGAGAATACTTTTCTATTAACTTTAATTTTATCTTCTTCATGGAAACTTGATGGAATCTTTGCTTATAAGCAGATAAAACGGGGTAGGCTGAGAAATATGTTTTTTTGAACAACACAGTGGAGGCAAAAACAAAAATTAGCTCGAACCCAAATAACCACAAAGCCTCCTTCTCTTCTATGCATTTTTTTTCTAATTTATAAAACAAGATAGCAACAATACAACGACAAAGTAATGAAACTTCACCCATCACCAACACAAGATAAATAACACAATCAAACTTCAATCTTCATAACCAACTTTCCTTTCAATTTGTATTTTTGGTTTTCTTAAATAAGACAACAAATACGCCATTAAATTACCCAACACAAGCGCGAGTGAAGGCATCTAGATAAATAAGAGGGTCAATGAAGTAAAATGAACATAAACATAACTAAATTTCATAAGTGCAGTATTATATATGAACTTTCATATAGTTTTATTCTTGTACCAAAATCTCAAGATTAAATATTCAAAGAGAGAAAGAGATGACAAAGGGAACAAGAATCACTAACCTAAGTCGATTCAATCTCTAAGGAAAAAGTAGAAGACGAAGATAATTGTGGCAGTTAACGTGCCACGTCAGAGTTAACTGGACATCTCATCCAACTAACGGTACACATCAGCCTTTTTGGAAGGCTTGGCTAACGGAGAGATCAACGTGCAACAAGTCGACAATATACAAAGACTTGGTTGTACAATTTTGCAAAATCGAGGACCAATCTGTAAGCACTTGTAAAATTCAGGGACCAATCGACTAGTTTACTCTTTTTTAAATGTAAATATTAAATCATTTTTATATAATAAATTAATAATTTAATATTAGATTATATACTTATTAGTTTTATTTGATAAAAATAAAATTATAAAATATAGTTTTCCGAAGATAAAGTTATAAATAATTTAATTTTTTTTAATCAAAATAAGTATTTAAATATAATAATTTACATAATTTTTATTATAAAATATGTGCACTTTTAATCTTAAATTCCAACATGAAATATATGTGATTTTGATTGTTAAGAAGGTAAAAATTGAGGAAGCCAACCTGATTGCAGAGTCCAAGATCATCAAAGATTGATACACTGAAGATCTGATCATGAATCTTTCACGGGGTGGCTCGACTGTGAACGTCTGAGGCTTCTTTAACAGTGGTTGCTACTTAAGAAGGAGGAGAGAAGGTATGGATGAGAGATGTGAGATTCCGGAGATTTAGAATTTAATTTTGGGTGTTTAAGAATAGAATTAGTGATTTTTTAGAATTTTTGATAGAATTTTAAGCTAATTTTAAACGAGTATTAGGAGCTTTTGGGTTATAAATTTTAGAAATTAGTGAACTTTGAAATTTAGAATTTTAATTGTCATATTTGGAATCCCCGTATTTTATTTGGCTTGTGATAAAAATTTGAGAGCAAGCAGAGTTTAAAATTTTATCTGACTTTTAATTTGGTCCTGCAATAGAACACTTTCGAGTAAGAACTGAAAGATGTCGGAGGCGAAGTTTTTAAAAAAAAAATACGTATTTAGAATCTACTATTCGAAACGAAGCTAGCATATGAATTTTGTCTATAAACTCTATTTCTAAAATTTTAACTTTTTAGGGACTAATTTGAAAAGATTTGAATGTTTTTGGGTATTTTTGTGATTTCAACTTTAAAGGCTCTGCATCATAATTCCTTTTCTCCTCCTTCATTTCTCTTCCTCTTCCTCTCACTCACTCCAGCTGCTGTCCACCACCACCACTAGCACCGCCGACCACCATCCAGCCACCACCGCAATTCCTCCTCTTCTCATCTTCTCTAGGTGACTTTTTGCCCTCTTTTCGTCTATTTCCGTCCCATTTTATGTGGCCTTCGTTTTCTACTGCATTGTCCTTGATTGATATTGCTATTTGTCCACTTTTAATATTCTAACAACTATAGAATCATGCCATAGTCAATTGGATGCTCACCCTCTCTTGTTCTTGAACTTCATGAACCTAGTGCTCACTTGAATTTTGATTTTTGCCAAATCTTTCATGTTTCTGTATTCAATGTTTTTATTAGAACTGATTGGTGATTTTAATGAATGTTTATCATTGGTTTGAAACTGGGTTGCACTTTCGTAGATTTAAAGACACGATGGAGATTTTGAGTGAAACTTTAAATTGGGGGTTTTGACAAAATTTTTGGGTTTTCTTGAAATGGATGGTTTGGATGAGTTGAATGAGTGATTTTATTGAGTTCTAATGTACTAGTTTGAATTTATATTGGGCATTTTGAAATTTGATAATTTTGGATAAACTTTAAAGTTGCACTTTGGTCCTATGAGTAATTTTGATAGTTTTGATGAACTAAATGGAATCTTTTGGGATTATAGAGAGTTTTGAAGAAATAATCTTGAATTTAAAAAGTTAGAATCATTGTATGCAAGTTCAACATGAAAGGAAAGAATGTCTCAAGTTGTGAGATTGACTTATGATCTTGATTTTGAAATTGTTTGTAAACTAATTCTTAACTCTTGGATTTCAAATCATTCTTAAAACTCTCAAATTAATTCACCTTCAACTTAGCATTATGTTTTATGATCTGTATTCTTCCTATTTGCATTTGATTTTTCTTTTAGGGTTTCAATTTCATGATATCTTTGTTTTTGCCCCTGTTTATTCAGAACCTTAATCGATATTTACTAAGAGCATATTTAGATTATTACTAATGTGCCTTCATTGTTATTTATATAGTACTTTATTGTTGGTTTTGACTGACCACTGTGAAATGCAATTTGAGTTGCGACAAGATTTTAAAAGATCATCCTGTTTATGTAGTGCTTGTACAAGGATTTTCGATTTCTTAATATAATTGCTTTTGAAATATTTTCTAATGCTTTGTCAATTTTGCTTTTGCTAATTTGCATTTGTTAAGTTTCTCTTTTCATCAATTAGAGAAACTCACCTACTTCACTCACTGCATCCTGGTTCGAAGAGAAATTCCTGTGATGGTTTCTTGCATAATCTTTAACTTGAATCCCAGTGAATGATGCTTTCTCTACGACGATAAAGTTGAATCTGAAGGGTGTGGCATGTGGTGTCCTCCATTGCTTCCCATTTCCCAACTAATATATCTAATTTTATTGATTGGTTTTCTCATGACCTGTACGTGGGGATGGGGATTTTTCGGATGAGGAATGGAAAAATACTTCGGGTGCGTTTGGATAGTGGCATTTCAAATGTTAGAGAATTTTTTTTTTTTGCCAGACAAATATGTTAAGGATTTGAATTACCTCCATTTCAATTCCTTGCATTTAAAAATACCATGTTTGGATAACAAGTATAAATTTGAATTACCATTATTTGAATTCAAATTTTTAGTTTGATACTCAATCAAATTTTTCCTTTTTCAGTTTCAATCTGACCAGGCCGGCCCGAGTCGAGTTTTTCGAAAAATTTCGCTCGACCCGGCCCGACTCAAAAAATTCGTCATGGGTCGGCTCGGCTCGAAAAATGCGACGCGAGCCGATCGGGCTCAAAAAATTCGTCTTGGGCCGACCCGGCTCGAAAAATTCGTCTCGGGCCAGCCCAACTCGAAAAACTCGACTCGAAAAATTCATCTTGGGCCGACCCGGCTCGAAAAATTCGTCTCGGGCCGACCCGGCTCGAAAAATTCGTCTCGGGTCAGCCCGGCTTGAAAAAATCGTCTCGTCTCGGTTCAGCTCGAAAAATTTGTCTCGGGCCGGCCCGGCTCGAAAAATTCGACTTGAACCGCCTCGGCTCGAAAAATTCATCTTACACATGTCCATAGTAGATAGAAAGGAGATTGAGAGCACAAGGTCCATAGAAGAATTTTAACAATTCCACCTCTTGAGGTGGAATTGTAAATGTTACCAAACAATCCCATCTCAAATTCCCAAGAATTTTGAATCACTAGTATTCTAATATCCAAACAATGCATTTTAATTACTAGTAAAGTAAATACCCCCAAACAATACTTTCCCCTCAAATTTTACCTCATCCAAACACACCCTTCATGTTTTGGGCTTTAAGGAAACAAAACAGAATTCCTTGTATTTGCCCTATGTTGGCTTGTTTAATGAAAATTAAAGTTCCTTCTTTCAAAATATAGACGTTAAAAGTATTAATTTTGTCTCCAAAGTTTATATTAATTGTCAATTTCGTTCCCAATGTTTACAGTTTGGTCAATTTTATCCTTTGACCAAATTCTTTCAATAAATTAATGACAGACTACATCTTATTTTCCAATGACGGCATGACCCATCACTTTCTATTATTTAATATTTTAATCAATTTAAATATTTTTAATTTTCAATCTTTATTATTTTCTTACCTTCTTTTATGTTTTATATTCTTTTTGTCCAGCTTATACATTTTATCCTAGACTATGATAATATATAAAGAAAAAATATGCCAAAATCTTATTTTGGTCCATAATATTTACCTAAAGTTTCATTTTGGTCCTTAATATTTTCTTTTTATTCTGTTTTGGTCTTTAATGTTTCCTAAGAGTTTCATATCGGTCCCTAACTATTGAATATGGTCATATCTTTAATGTTCTGTTAAATTTAACACATAGGTCTAATTTCATTGCATTCAGGTTTAAAAGGAGAGAGATATGATCATATTCAATAGTTGAAGACCAATTATGAAACTTTTAAGAAACATTAAAGACCAAAACCGAATAATATATTAAGGACCAAATCGAAACTCTGGATAAACATTCAGGACTAGAATAAGATGCAGAATTGATTCTATATATTTGAGTCAGGTGCTGATTTAGTTTCACATCTTTGGGTCAGATGAGATTGATGGTGGAATTTTTTTACAAAGATATAAGATCAATTTTGTATGTGACCAAAAGTGATACAAAATCAAATTTGCAACCTGAGCAAAATATGTGAGACAAAAAGTGCAACAAAAAAATTACGAGACTAAATTGAAACTTGCGCAAAAATTATGAGACAACTAAAAAATGAAAAAACTTTACTCGCAAAAGAATTTAACTCATGTGAGTGTTGGCATGTGCTCTCCAAGTTGAGAGTTGAGTCAAATCATTCACTTACGAAGCTTCCTTCATTGTGCAGAAAAGTGTAATGTGGCCCCTGCTGCTATTGCCATCCCCCATTGGCCGTTCGATGACTTGGACATTTTACTTATTTTGTAATTTCTCAAGTTTTAGTTTTATTTAGTAAAAAAATTATTATTTCATCTTTCAATTTATATCAAGTCAATTATTTAGTTTTTGAATAATTAAAATATACTACTCAATTCTTGAATTATTGTAATTGTCAAAAATTTAATTCTTGAATCAAATTCAGGGCCAAAAAAATATAAATTCAGGAATCAAATAATATAAATTTAGTATAAATTAAGAGATAAAAAAATATAAAATTAGTTTAAATTCAAAAACCAAATGATTGATAATTGAAATATTTTATGGACCAAATCGTGTATTTCGATTATTCAAGAACTGATTAATTGACTCAGTGTAAATTCAGGGACTAAATAATAAGTTTTCTCTTTAGTTAAACAATTTAAATAATTAAAAAAATTTTTTACAGGATAACATTCAAAGCAAAATAACATATATTTTTATGAAAAAAAAAAGCTTTATTAGTAAGTTTTTTTCTCATGAATCTATTCAAATTTCAAATAGATCCTAAAAAGAAAAATATCTATAATATAGTTCAATTAAAGTATCAAGAAAGGAATCCAAATAAATATCTTGTGCGCGCATATAATTTTATAGGCAAAATTTTCTTTTACTCTCTAAACTTCGTACCAACTGTCAATTTAGTCCCCATTCTTTTTTACGGTCAATTTTGTCCCCAGTGTTTCACATTTATATTAATCTTATCCTTTGCTTTACTTTAACAACATATCAACGACAGATTCTACCTGATTGATGATATGTAATGTAAAATTGATCAAAAAAGAAACTTAAATCCCAACTTAGATTGAAAAATAGGATGAAATTTGTCAATTACTTATTGAAAGAAGTTGGTCTAAGAACAAAATTGACCAAAATGTGAAACATTATAGATGAAATTTACCAAAAAAAAATAATAAAAACGAATTTGACAATTGTTGTAAAGTTTAGGGATCAAAATGATATTTTCGCTTAATTATATATAGACACCAAAGCGCATAAGATCACAAATTCCTAATTCCAATTCCAATTCAATCGAAGCCCCGCACAGGCTCTGTCTCCCTTCTAAGGTAATAATCTTCTTCTCTTTCTTTTGTTTATCGTGAAGAACTGCAAATGATAATTAATTTCCATTTTCTGTTATTCTTCGATTAAAATAATAATAATAATAATAATAATAATAATAATAATAATAATAATAATAATTTAAAATCCCTTCCTGTTTCACGCTTGGTCTTTCTTCGTCCTCTCTGAATTTCCAAATTAAACTTCTGATTACGAAATATGTTTTTCTGGTTTGTCACGCGACCTTATCATCGATTCGTAATAACATATACTTCTACTGTGGTTTGCATTTTTTTTTTTCCTTTAATTGATTAATCATTGATAAGCGACGTTGGTTTTCTGGGTTGTTTGTTTTACATGTGAATTCTGAATAGTAGGGTTTCCTGAGTTGAGAATATCATTGAGCCAGCTAGTATGGAAATCACAGCCAAATTAAACTTTAACTGTTTATATTTTGGGTAAGCTGGGCTTAGGTTTTAGGCTGCTAGTCTAGAACTGGATCCTTTTTTATTGTTCTCTTTTCTACATCTTTGATTCACAAGATTCATGAATAGAGCATGTTTAATTGGTAAAATTCTTCTATCGGACTGGCTCACTAAATTTTTTGTGGCTTTATGTAATTTTTTATGTCTCAGAAGGCATCAATGTTCATTATATGCAGTGGGTATCCTAGAATTATGTTGACTCTGGGTTTATGTTCTTTTTCACAGTAGCCCATATTTTGTTTGTCGTTAATTTCTTGATTTTCCGTAATTGGAAGTTCAGATAATTTTTGAGCGCTTGCTATTTACACGATCAATATGGAGGGGAGAGCAGGGCTCTTATTTCTTATTTTGTTGAGTGCTGCTTGGGCTTCTGATGCAAGAGAAGTGGCAAACCCCAATCTTTGGAGTCATAACACTGCAAACTCCGACACTTCTGGTAATATTTTTAACTGTATTCAATGTTATGTTTGTTTCTTATTATCCTTTCCCTGCATGACAAGACAGATAGATAAGGGAAGCTTGTGTTAATATAACTTCTTCACTATCCAATAAATGGAAGTTTTGGTGAAAGAAAAATTTAAGTAATGGCGGCTTATTAATCTCAGTTTTTTCACCAATATGGAGAAAAAAATTGTGCTGGAACTGACACTAAATGTCAAAAGTAAACTTGGTTTCAAGTAAAGGGTGGTTTGAAAAGATCATATTTTATAGTTTATAGCTATTGAGATATGACATTTTTGTGGGATAATCTAAAAGCAAGTAGTCATTAGTAACCTAATTGTGAAAATGTGCAAAGATAGAACATGTTGACGTCAGCCGATAACTAACCCCACCTAGTGGGAAAAAGGCTTTGATTGTTGTTTAATCTAAAATAAAAGAACTGACTATCTAAAGGTCTTAAATAGACCTATTACTATGTTACCTCTGCTTGTCGAAAATGCAGTGGTCTTCACCTTTAAAGAAAAGAGGCAAATGTAGTTTAACTTCACAGAGTGTTCAAACCTTTATACATTTTGCTTAAGAGAATTGTTTTGTTGAATGTAGTTTGTAATAAAAATGTGGCCAGAGTACTCATCTTGATATATCTTCAAAATGCAGAACCAAACATAAAACAAGATGTTTGTGCACTTTGTGTGGAATATTCTACCAAGGCACTTGACTACTTGACTGAAAATAAGACCCAGGTTGAGATCATTGATATCCTTCACAATACTTGCCATGAGCTTGGCTCTCTAAAGAAGCAGGTTAGTTACCTTTTCTTGGATATCTCATGTTTTTTTTAGAAGTTGTAATTGTTCATAGTTATTGTAAAAACTGGTTATGAGAGGGTCATTCTCTGTTTCTTCTGCATCCTGCAGTGCTTAAACCTCGTTGATCGTTATGTTCCCATTTTCTTCTTGGAAGTAGCTTCAGTTCAGCCTGGAGAATTCTGTAAAAAGGTCAATCTCTGTCAGAAAAGTATGAAGATTTCCTCACAAATCCAAGAAGATAGCTGTGGGCTCTGCAAAGAGGCTGTTTCCACATTTTTGGTTAAGTTGGAAAATCCTGACACTGAGGTTAGTAATTTCACGTGCTGCTTCTGCTCTGAAGTATGGAGAATTTACCTTGTCAGTCCTTGACATGGGCTTAATATTTCTTCGTTTTCAAGTTCCTCATGGTTTCCATTTTCCTCAAAACGTTATAGGTTGTTGCAAAGGTATATGGTTTGTAGCCAAATAGAAGATTATGGTTTTGATAAAGCAAACAAAAGCTAGCATGTGTTAAACTTCAAGAAATGAACATGTGCATCCCAATTGAGACTCAGGAACATATTGATATCATGCAGTTTTCCATTATCATTTTTTATGCATGGTGATTTGCATAAATTAAAAGTGACCTGTGATCAATATGTGAATTTCTAACCTTATTGAAGATCTACACAATATATACACTAAATCTTAGTTCCCATTTTCCCCATTTTCTAAGTTTTTAAAACCTGTAAAAATTTATTTGGTTCTTAGTTACCTTGTTAAATATACATCTATAGCCTGGATTAAACTTTTACTTTCTCTTTAAAGCTCCTAACTGTTGTTTTGGCCCCACCGTTATCGTAATCCTAGTTCCACCCTGCTTAGGATTTAAGTTACATTTCGTCGAATAAGCTACTAACAATTTATTTTTTTAAATGGTCAGCTAGAGATAATTGAGACACTATTGAAGGTGTGCAATACCTTGGAGAAGCAAGCACAGAAGGTGAGACAATTTTGAGAAATTTCCCTTCTTCCTTTTTCTCTCTTCCATATTTAACTAACTTAGCATTTTTAAACTCGGTGGGATAAAATTTATCCTTTGATACCATAAAATGAAGTTTCACAGTTAAAAAATTATCATGGCTGCGCCTACAGCAGTTTCCATATAATGATAATTGCATTGGCTCAGCTGGCTTCTTAGTTCTTACTTTATTCTCTGTGCATCTTGAGAAACAGGCAGTACTACTAGAACTATTTTCAAATTTTATGTGGACAGTTAATCTCAATGATAGAACTTTTAAGGATCTGGATAGGTCATAGTTATTTTTATTGTACCTGATGATACTATTTACACTATAAACCTAGTTTAAATTTTTTCGAGTTTGTTTGGGATAGGAAAAATGAAGGGAAAAGGAAGGAAAGTGAACAATTTCTCTGATTCAAATTCAAGTTTAATTTCCTTTTCTCTTTCCTTTTCGCCGATTTCTTTAATCCAAGCATATAATAAGAGCACTTTGGGAATAAAATCCAAAATGCACCTAGGTGATGTGGGGTATTATGCATCCTTAACTTCACTTTGGAAAGGATTGAGCTCAGAGTTGGACAAAATCTGGTAATGTTTTCAGACCGTAGTAACAAATAAATAAAGAGTAAATTAATGATTTAGTCTCTGAAAGATAGTATATTTATCAATTGAGTCCCTAAAAGATAAAATTATAAAATTGTCTCTGAAATATGTAATCACAATCAATTTAGTTCTTTTGTTAAAGATAGATACTAACTAAAATTGATCAAAACCTCATTTTGATCTCTAATGTTTGTTCTAAGTTTTGTTTTGGTCCTTAATATTTTTTGGTTTAGTTTTGGTCTTTAATATTTTCTAGAAGTCTTACCATTAGTCCCCGAGTCATGTTCTATCCAAATTTCTGTTAAGAAAAAAAAAAAAAACTCCTCGTGTTATTTTATTAATTTTTCGCTCTCCTCTCTCTCTTACTGTTTCTCTCTTAGACTTTCAGCTCTCTCAAGCTCGACTCTCATCTCTCTTTCCCTCTACCTCAAACTCTCATCCCTCTCCCTTTTTCCCTCACTTTCTCTCTCAAACTCTTGTCCCTCTCTCTCTCTCAACCCAGTTGGGCAAGGGCTAACTTCGGCGTCAACGAAACTTAGGGCAAGAGATGAGAGAGAGATGAAAGTATGAGAGGAGAGAGAAAAATTAATAAAACAATAGTAGGGGCATTTTTTTTAGTAACAGAAATTTGGCAGGGCTCTAACTGTAGAACTTCTGAGAAACATTAGGGACCAAAATAGAATTTAAGACAAACATTAGAAATCAGAATGATGTTTTGACCAACTAATATTTAATGTGGTTCTGAATTTTGTTTAGATTATACTCAACGATTGATGATAGAAAAGTATATTAACTTTAAATTTAAATTAATATATTAACAAAATGATTAAATTAATTGTAATTGCATCTTTTAAGGACTAAATTTTTATAATGTCATCTTTTAGAGATTAAATAGAAAAATTTATCATTTGTTAAGGACCGAATCATTAATTTTATCATAAATAAATAAACAGTTCTGATCCTATATGTGTAACCTCTTCATCAATGGACTTAATAATCTCTTTTCTTTCCCCTTATTTTCCATATTGTTTTCAGTGCAAGAAGATGGTTTTCCAGTATGGACCAGTGATTCTTGCTAATGCAGAGAAGTTCCTCGAAACAACTGATATATGCACAGCATTACATGCTTGCAAAGCGTCCTCAACAATAGAAATGCCATTGCTTGCTGACTCCTAATTATGGAAAGCCAAAGTGACAAAGTCTCTGTTTCAGAATTATGGTGCGTTTATCACTGAAACAAATACTAGTATTACCATATATTTTTGCGAGCTATTACAGATTTGTATAATTGTGCTTTACTTAAAAGGTCGAGTGCTGGTATCTACTTCATGTAACTTCTGATAATTGTGCTTTACTTAAAAGGTCAAGTGCTCGTATCTACTAAATGTCAACTTCATAATATATATATATATATATATATATACTATATTATATGGCTCCATCCTTTTATGGTTGGTCAAAATTACTGAATTAAAAAAATAAAATAAAAAAGAAATCACCCACTTTCCTCTAGCCCACGTTCTCTCACCCCAAACAAGATACTTTTAATTTTCATTAATATTTTAAACTCCATAAAAAAGGGTAAATTATACTTTGGTACTCTATGGTTTGGTCATATTTCACTTTAGTACTCGATGATTTAAAAAGTGACATTTTAGTATCCTGTGATATTTTTTCTTAACAAATTATTTTTACACACGCAGAGCCTCTAGTATATATATATATATTTTTATTCATTTGGGGTGAGCCATGCTTTTATAGTAGTGTTCTATGCTTAACAAATGACTGCCATTTTGGTCTTTTTGCCCAAGGATGATTGTCATTTTTATCATGTTCCAGATTATGGAAGAACAAATAGAGTAAATTAATAATCAAATGACAATATTTGGAATATTGAAATGTACTGGTTAGTATTTGAAAGAATTAAACAATATATTGATTTGTCATTTTTGTGAATTAAAGGAGTATACTATTTAATTCTTTCATAGATTAAATTGTATATTTTAAATTTTTAAAGGATCGAATTGTTAATTCAATGATATTTTAGAGAGTAAATTATTAGTTTACTAAAAAGAAATCAAATCATTGGAACTGTTACCAATTTCATGGGAAGTCTATGATTTTGAAATTGACTATAGGAAAGTAAACATACTATTTATAATAAATTAGTAGTTTATTCCAGATTTTTATGAACTTAGATATATTTAACTACTATTTGTTCTTAAACTTTTATAGTCATTGCAAGTTATAATATTTCCAGAGTAATTTATACGAGGGACTAAATTTAACACGCCACTTAGAAACTATATTGGGTCTATACGAGGGACTAATTTAACGCACAACTTAGAAACTTAGGGTCTTGTTGCTCGGAAAATGTGCCTTATTCAACGTACACTCAATCACTCCTAGGAGACGGGATTCAGAGGAATGACCTTTTCATATTCATTAGCAAACAAATCAAATTTAATTGGTCAATAAACGAGTAATAAGAAAACGAAAGAAATCAGAGAACAACAAACATTATAGGAGTGTCTCCATCATCTTCGTTAAATCAGTTACAATACCATGTAAAACAGACCTATGGAAAGAGATGGCTGAGTTGCCCCTCGTTGTCACTCTGATGTTAAGTCTATAGGAGGTTTAAGAGAGAAACTGTAATCCTATAAAGTTTGAGTCAAGAGTTATGAATGAAAGTGTGTACCTTAGAGGATTGCAAATGGACATATATACAATGCTCATGTAGAGGGATAATAACCAACTCTAAGAGCCTTTTAGACCCCTAGGATATCCCTTATCAATTGCTAATAGGAATAACAAGGAATAAGTTATATCGGTCTTAATGTTGAGAGGCCTGACTACCAATAGAGCATAGAAGTGTAAAGCCCAATTAACCAATAAGTTGAATCGACCATCCACTTATTCTATATGACAACTCAATTTAAAAGTATTTATGAAACTACTTTTAACTCCAAATTTTAAAGAGAGGAAGAATCAATAAATTTATTTGTGAATTGATCAAAAATAAATAAATTTATTTATGAAACATACATAATCTTATTATTTGGTTATAAAATTAGGTGTTACATATTGGGTTTAGAAGGTTTTTTTTTTTTTATAGATTAAAAAACGGTGAAGGAGTACAAAACGAATGTTTTAGAGTCATACTCCTGGGGTATACGGACCCCTCGAGTCATGACTTAAAGACGCTAAAAACTCGGACGCATTGACATCAAATGAAGAAGAAGAAAACGAATCATCAAAGACATTAACATAAAAGGATACAGAAGACTTAATAGCATTGATGACAGCCAACGGATCAGGCTTCGCGCTCCTCCAAACCACCCCATTTCTGCAACGCCAAATCGCATCCAGACCCACTAGTAAAGTAATCCAGGCTTCCGAGAACCGATCTCTGTTGCGCTTCCAACGTAAGATCCAACCTGTTAGCCAAGTACGGAAACTACCTCGATTGGGATGATACCTGAGGGAGATTGGCAGCCCAAACCACACTGCCCTAGCAAAGCTACAGAGAAGGAAAGTATGTGATATGGAGTCATCAGAGGCACCACACATAGGACAAGTAATCTCACAGCGCAAGTGATGTCGGTTCAAGTTCGTGAAACTAGGGATGACGTCATTGTAAATTTTCCAAGCCGTCAGAAGAACCCTCATCGGAGCTTTTGTCCTCCAGAAGTCTTTCCAAGGAAAAGAAGAAGTAGGATTATTACCTAAACCCGGATGGTTGCCACCGCTTAAAAAATTGAAACCAGCAGCAGTGGTATATGACCTGGAGGTAACAGGTGACCAAAGAAGAGCATCTGGTACATGTCTGACCGGTCCCAACGTCCTAATCAAGCTAGCAGCCTGATCAACCGAGCAAACCAAAGAGATCTTCTCAGAGTCCCAAGAGTAGGATGAGTAGTCAACCAGGTCGCTTACAAGAGTACTAGTAGGCAGTAGGCCTTCTGTCAATCCTGCCTTCCCAAAAAGTACTCTTGATGTCAACCCTATCCCCCATGCCCAACTTCCACCTAACATGATCCGTGATCACATGAGAACAATTCTTCACCCCTTTCCAGACAATGGACCCCGAGCTCCTAGGCTTGAAATCAAAATCAGAATGAGGAACCAGATATATGTTTCTAACCCACTCTCCCACCACAGAAAGCGAATTATTGAGCATTCGCCACGTATGTTTTGCCAAAAGAGCCTTGTTAACCAGGCCAGTATCTCTAAGCCCCAAGCCACCTACATACTTAGGAGAAAAGAGAACCTTTCTGTTAAGAAGATGAGCTCTCGTTTTGTCCCCTTTAAAGCCCCAGAAAAAATTAACCATAGTACCGTTAATAGCCTTCGTCACTTTCTTCGGAGCCTGGAAACAGGAAAGCTTGTACACTGGGTCCGATTGAATAACAGACTTAATCAGTGTAAGTCTTCCAACCTGTGAAAGCAACTGACTCTTCCAACCTGCAAGTCTGTTATTAATTTTCAAGAGAAGATCATCGAAGTTTCGTTTGAGATCCCGATTGTCGTCCACGAAGACTCCCATATACTTCCCTAGCTTATTAGTAGCCTCAACCCCAAACAGACGGGTAAGATCCTCCTTCAAAGTCCTAGGCGTGTTGGGGCTTAGCACCATATTAGATTTCTGAACATTAATAGACAAGTCAACTTTCTTACAAAATGTATCGAGCGTGTTCTTTAAAAATTGAGGGGAGGCAGTATCCGCTCTGAAGAAAAGAATCAGATCATTAGCATATAACAGGTGTGTGATAGACGGGCCACTGCGAGCAAACCTAATCCCCTGACAACACCCCTCTCTCTCTGCATCAGTCATCAAGCAAGAGAATACATTTATACAAAGAATAAACAAATAGGGCGAGAGGGGATCTCCTTGCCTGAGACCACGATGGACATTAACATCAACAGAAGTCTGCCCATTCAGTAACAGAGAGAAGCTGGCAGATGAGACACAATTCATGATGCATCTAACAAACTGTTGGGAAATCGCCATGCATATAAAGCAGCGGAAAACAAAAATTTTAAAACATACAAAGCGATTTCTTTCCCAATAGATTCGCTATATGGATCTGTATCGGTGTAAGGTCAAAAATTTACCCAAATCGATGGCTGTTCTTTGCGTTTACGAATGTGAGGAGTCCACTCCGAGTGTGCTCCCTCCACCGGTGATCCACACGAACAGTTTGGTAGATGCCTAGGTGCTAGCCACGTTCACTTTTCCAAGCAAACCGGGAGCCTTATCTACGGTGTTCTTGGGTTCAAGAACACTTCTCAAACTCCAAGATAGATGGCGCCTTTTGATCAAGAATGAGGTTCTTGATCTCACACACAACTCAACTCACAAATCCTAAAACAATTCTAGGGTTTGCGCCACTTTCTCTCTCTAGAAAGATTAGGGTTGTGTTTTCTCTCACAAACTTTAACCAAGACTCAAAACGATTTTGATCTTGTGAACTTTGCTAGCTAAGTCGAAATTCCCAAGGTATGAGAGACTAGAGTCTTAGTCGACTTATGCTCTATATCTATTGAAAACTATAAAGCTGGATTAGTATAAATCTAACCTTGAGTTCACAGTAGAATGGCAGTCTCCGGTTGCTTAAGGTCGTCGGATCCTGCAGGCAAGAATGCACAGGGGGTTCCCTGCGATTCTCCTCTGATGCTTAAGTTAGAGAGAAGATCAGAGAATAATGGAGAATAGTGTTTTTTTAGAATGAGAGTTGTTACCTCAGAATGGGCTCCTTTTTCCTCTTTATCTCCCTTCCCCTTTGTCCCATGTTCGTACGAGGTCTCCTCAGGATCCTAGGGGTACTCTGGGGATGTGGGAGGAAAAAGGGGATTGGTGTACCTTTCTGCTCAGATGTGACAGCTATCACTGCCAGGATTCAGTGGAATGTCCAACCTTCCTTCCTGGGAATCAGTGATAGCCAATGGCGCTTTTCATTGTTTGGTCTGCGAGCAGGGGGCGTTTCGGTCATTTTGCGTGTCCCTTTTGTCCTGTCACGTGCTTTCAAGGATCTCCGCATTTAATGCCAATATCTCGGCATTAAATGCTTGAGTGGGAGGGAACCTGCTTGGGTTGTGTCCTCGCCGGGTGTCTCCTGTGTTCTGATATTAATTCCGAGGAGTAATTCCGAGGAGTGTATATCATCTATATATAGGGTTTAGGCTTTGATAATTATAATTAGGGTTTCCCAAAATTAAACAATTATCAAATTATTAAATCATGAGATTACATTAATATCATGATTTTAGGACTTGAATTCCTAATTATAATATTACCTTAATATTATAATTTGGATCCAAATGCAATCTTGGAGAATCAATTTGGAAGATCAAATCTTCCCAAAGAGATTCCCTCCCATGCGCCAAGTCCTAGGATCTCTAGTTGGAATTTAACAAACTAAAATAACAAACCTAACCATTAGGTAGTTATAACTAATTTGTTATTTTCCAACAATATTGATTTAAGATATTACCATAATATCT
>QANZ01012086.1:5680-70539 GCA_003254925.1 Chamaecrista fasciculata
CAAGAAAAATATGAAATCTACTGCATAAATTTTACTGTCATCAAAATTGGATAAAGTGAACATATTGTTGAAACTTAAAATAAGATCATAAGTTGATAAAATGATAGCCCCTGAAGTTTTTGAAATTAAATTTGAAATGGTATACTATATATACATCACATCTAAAGTTGACAATAAAATTTATTTTATTTTAATTTATTTTTAAACTTTGAAGTTTAAATTTAGATCATGGTAACAAATTTTATGATATAGTGAGATTAAAGGAGTTGGTTTTATTTTATTATATTTATTTATATAATAAAATAATTTATTTTTGACCGACTATTCAAAAAAAACTCTGAATGATATATAATAGTATAGATTAGTTTTTACCTTGAACTGTTGTTCATTGATATTTAAGGTGCATCTTTATTCTTCATTATTTTTGTGCATAAAATACAATGGTCAAAATCTCTGCCTACTCCTTTTTATTAACTTAAACTTAATAATAAAAAAATGCACATTTGTTACATGAAAAGTATGAGATTTTATGTGAAAAAAAAATCATATATTTTGTCATAAATCTTTTGTTTGTTTCACAGTTATTAAATTCATATTAGTTGAGACAAGTGAATGTGGCGGGAAGGGATGATGAAGGCATACATTTTTATAATGGCGGCACTTTGTGTAGGGCCAGTGATTGTTTAATCCAATAATTCATTAATTCTACAAGAAATCAAAGGAAATAAAGTGAACAAAACCACATAAAATTCAGCATACTATGGTGGACCCCTTTATATTCATTCATATATACGAGTATCCAATAAAATGATGATAACCCTCTAAAAGAATCCAATAATGCTCGATCAAAACCTACTTTTCTTTACACGATAAATTTAATATACATACAGATTTTTAAAAAGTAAAAATTATATCATTATTTTTTTCATAAACATTTTAATATCTTTGATCTTTTTTTTTTAAAGTATAGTAGTTTGAAATTTTTTATTTATTTATTGAATTATTGTTCTCTACCATCTCATAGGCTTTTTTTTAGTTGCCCAAGGTATTTTAATTTGATGAGCTACGGACTAATCCTCCGCGGATTTGAACTCCATTTAAAAATTTGTTACTGACCAATTAATTGGTGCATACACAAGACGAGAAACGATATCATAGGCTTTTGATTCATTTACATTTTACATATACTATGACAAAAAATGACTAGCTTCATAAGTGTTATATGACTTATATCAAATACACTATTTTATCATTTCTGTAGAGTTTAGCTAATTAAAATGCGGGAATTCAAGTATTTTTTCTATTCAGTTTGATTTTTTGTTTTTGTTTTTTCTTCAAAGAGAAACAGGGAACCGTGTTCGACGTGAAACAAGTTTTTCTTTAAAAAAGAAGCAATCTATCTAATCCTGTTAATTTTTATTCTTAATTATTTTATCTATATAATTTTTGTTTTTGACGGATGTAATTTAAAATACGCACAGAAGCTTCTTCTTCACTGAAACTTTATAGACTACGCATGCAATCATCCTTCCCAAATTGATTTTTTATAATGGGAAACCATGTGTCCTTTGTTTCTTAAAGACTGTTACGAAGCGAGAAAAAGAAAGAAAGAAGGAAGCTATTCAGATCTACTATACTGATTCTACAATGCTTTCCAATTTCCATACATGAACTCCCGCTTGAGCTTCTTTAATGTCTTCTCTCTGAAACTCTCTGTTACTAATTCTATCATCTCCTTTATCTCAATGTGCTTCTCCTGAATTTATGCCAGTGAATTGAGCGATTTCGACTGCATTTGAACCCGCCATCACCGACTACGATTTTCCGTCGGGTTCTCGGGGCTCCGGGAGACCCGGTTTTTGGATAATTCCATGTCCGGTTGAGTCGGTGGAGCGGTGAGGTGAGCCAAGATGTTTCGTTCCACAAGATGGAGGAGCGATAAGCAAAGAATCAAAGCTGTTTTCAAACTCCAATTTCATGCCACTCAGGTAACTAACTCCATTTCCGATTTCCTCTCTCTCTCTTTTGCGTTGCGAATTTCTGTTTATAATTGACTGGCATTGAGTAATCTTAAAGATTAATCAATCTTAATCGCTCGCAACTACTACAAGTATGTAGCTCAATTAAGTTGTGATGATGGAGCTCCATTTGGTTCCTGAGATATTGAGAGCTTTCTATGATCGTTTTGGATTGTATTGGAAAACCTAGAGATCTTGTCTGAATGTCTGCGATAAGGATATTGAATAAAAAAGAAAAATAAACTTCGATTACATTGTTGAGCGAAAATGTCGGTTAAGTTGAGAAATCGGATGGTGAATTTAGAGATTGTGTGTTGCAATTTCAGGTGCTGCAATCTGGTGTAGATGCATTGTCGTTGTCTATAATACCAGGGGACGTTGGAAAGCCGACGACGAGATTAGAGAACGCTACAGTTCGAGATGGAGTTTGTAGATGGGAAAATCCAGTCTACGAAACAGTGAAGTTCATTCAGGAGCAAAAAACTGGGAAGATCAATGAGCGAATATATCACTTTGTAGTTTCAACGGTGTGAATTTTCTCTCTTCACTCTTTAACAGTGCTTCTTAAGTGGTCCATTTTTTTATCCCAGTGGTTGAATGTGATCTAATTTTCGCAATATATGTAGGGATTGTCGAAACCTGGCTCCATTGGCGAAGTTTCTATTAATTTTGCCGATTTTGCTAAGGCCACGAAGCCCTCCTCTGTCTCTCTTCCTATGAAGAATTCTCACTGTGGTGCCGTTTTGCACGTTAGTATTACTTTTTTTCTCTCTGTTTTCTGAATTCGTTTTTGCCAGAGATGGCGGTGTTATTAAAATGGAAAACATAATTCACTGCGATGTTGAATTTTATTCTTTCTGTAATTCTGAGTTTGGTGCTTAATGAACAGGTGTCAATTCAGAGGCTACCGGAGAATGGTGATCAAAGGTATGAGGAGAGCTATAATGTTTATGTTTGCTTTTAGAGTTGGACTTCGCCTCGAACTATAAACAGGTTTTGATGATGCAGTTTCTTCTTGTCAAATAACACTAGCAGAGAAGAGGAAGAAAGTGAAGATGTCAAAAATGAATCCCGTGAGAGAAGCTTAATAACCTATCTAAGCAATGGAGACACAGGCGAAAGCACCAAGATGAACTCTGTAGAAGTAAGGTTTCACTCATCTGTTTTCGGCTTCCTTTTAAGTTTTATATCCCAGTTTATAATTTTTCTCGTCCTTTCTTCTGGTTGTATGTATACATAATTTGATTTCGTCTTTCTCTGTTTCTCAGGATGTCTCTGCCGAAGCAATTATCCAGAGAACTGAATTGAGTGCTGATTGTAGGACATCTAGCGAATCCGACCTCACATTGTCTAGTTCTGATGGCAGCTCGGGGCTCGACACTCCCCGAAGACTTGGACTAAGAAATTCTAACAACGTTCCCCACAACCCAAATGCCTCAACACTAACAATGTATGAAAGATCACACTGGGACTGGTCAAATGGTTCGGATCATGGTCTTAGCACAGAAAATTCACCAAATGGTTCTCAAGATGATGCCTTTCCTAAGGAAATGTCCCAACAGGCTTCGGATTTTGAGATTGAAAGACTCAAGGCTGAGCTTGCTGCTTTGGTTAGGCAGGTCGATGTGTCAGACATGGAATTACAGACTCTTCGGAAGCAAATTGTAAAAGAAAGCAAAAGAGGGCAGGAGCTTGCTAAGGAAAATATTGGCTTGAAAGAGGAAAGAGATGCTTTTAAGGCAGAGTGTGAAAACCTCAGGTCATTCCACAAACGTATGGAAGAGGCCAAAGTGAGAAACAGGACATCACAATTGGAAGGTGGGGACCTGCGTACTCTTATTGATGAAATTCGTCAAGAATTAAGTTACGAGAAGGATCTGAATGCCAATCTTCGGTTACAGTTAAAGAAGACCCAGGAATCAAATGCTGAATTGGTTCTTGCTGTGCAGGACCTGGATCAAATGTTGGAGCAGAAAAATATGGAAATATATAATCTTTCCAACAAAGAAGAATTAAGTAGAAATTCCCAAGAGTTAAGAGGAAACCTCTCAAAATGTGAATCTGACGATGATGAGGAGCAGAAAGTATTGGAAGAGATTGTGAAGGATCACAGCAATTCGAAGGGGTCACAGTTACTTGAGCAAAAAATTATAGATCTCTATGGTGAAATAGATATGTATAAGAGAGACAAAGATGAGTTAGAGATGCAGATGGAGCAGCTTGCGCTTGATTATGAAATATTGAAACAGGAAAACCATGAGATTGCACATAAGCTAGAGCAGAGCCAACTTCAAGAACAATTGAAGCAATATGAATGCTCATCAACAGCTGATGCTGTAAACGACCTTGAAACACATATTGAGAGCCTGGAAAATGAACTCAAGAAACAATCACAAGAATTCTCGGATTCTCTGGCTACTATTAAGGAACTTGAATCCCATGTTAGAAGATTAGAGGAAGACCTGGAGGAACAAGCACGAGGATTCGAAGTTGATTTAGAAGCCATGACGCGTGACAAAATTGAGAAGGAGCAAAGAGCCATAAGAGCAGAGGAAGCTTTGCGGAAGACCAGATTGACAAATGCTAATGCTGCTGAGAGGATCCAAGAGGAATTTAAAAGGCTCTCAATGCAAATGGCTTCTACATTTGATGCAAATGAGAAGGCTGCCATGAGAGCATTTGCCGAAGCTAGTGAACTGCGTGCACAGAAAAGCCTGCTGGAAGATATGCTAAAAAAAGTCAGGGAAGAGCTTCAGTTTGTCAAAGATGATTATGAAGTAAAACTAAATGAACTCTCCAATCAAACAGAATCAATGCGGGTTCAGATGCAACAGACGTTGATGGAAGTTGAGGAAAAATCCAAGCAGCTTGAAAAGCAGAAAAATCATGAGGAACAAATTAGTGGGGAATTCTCTGAGGAGATCCGGATACTAAAAGATAAGAATGAAAAGCTTAAAGAGGAGGTTACATACTTCTCTGAGCAAGCAAAGCAGAAAGAAAGTCTTAAAATTGAGTTGGAACTTGTGAAGAAATCAGTTGAGGAATCTGAAACTCTGTTGCAGAGAGGAGCAGTAGAAAGAAATGAGCTGATGAGTAAAATTGCTTCACTGAAGAAGGAAGCAGAGAAGACACTTGAAGAGCTGAATAGGATGAGAAATGTCAAGGATGAAAAAGAGAAAATGGCTAGGTTCTTAGAATCAGAGTTGGAAGCAGTTAGAGATCAATGCAGTGACTTGAAACGTTCTCTTCTGGAGGATGAGGCTGAGAAACAAAAGCTAAAAAAGCAGATTTCCCAGTTGAAGGGTGAACTAAAGAAGAAGGAAGATGCATTGACCAACGTTGATAAGAAGTTCAAGGATACAAATGGGCACCAACAGGTTTCTGCCATTGCGAAGAACAAAAAGTCTGTTTCAATTCCGCAGAATTCAAAAGAGACTGCAAGTCTGAGGGAGAAAACAAAAATGCTTGAGGTAACAGTACAAATCCTACTTCTCTGAATTGTTATTTATCAGTCTTAATTTACTTGGGGTGAATGAGACTGGCATAATGACAAAAAGTGTGAAATACAGGGACTGATAAAGACGAAGGAAACTGAATTGGAAGCATCAACAAACTTATTTTCGCAGAGGGAAAAGGAACTCCAGGACAAAATTGAGGAGCTGGAGAGCAAAGTGGCAGAATTCAATCAGATTAGTGCTTCGCAAAAGGTAATACTGCCTTCCAGATTTCAAAAACGTCATCATTTTTGAAAGGACATAAAACTTTGGAGCCATCGGGAGATCCATCCAAATGCATTGATGGAAAGTGCAAAAATTTCAATTAGATTAGTCGACAAGTTGCGAATTCAATTATCTAAATGCATGTCACTATTTTTCCTACAAGCTAAGAATATTGAAGTCACTTTGCCCAACTGTCTTCTTATTCTTGCTCTATTGCTAATTTTTTATGCTAAAAAAATTGTCTGTACACAACAAATTTACAATGGTATGCCCTTCAAACAGGTTGCTGAGGATCAGAGTATTACTGCTTCAACTAGTGGAATTAGAGATACAATCGAACATTTTAATTGGTAAAGTCTAGCACTAGTTCTGTATATGTGTTCTTATGAAACCAAGCTATAGAATTATTTGTTGATTGATTATTGTTTGGCCGTGGCAGCGATGAAAATTTGTCAGAGAAAGAAGCAAAAACCTCCCTTATTGATAACGGGGACATCAACCTTTCTGATATGTTGACAGAATTAGCAACATTGAAGGAAAGGAACAAATCAATGGAAAGTGAACTGAAGGAGATGCAAGAGAGATACACAGAAATGAGTCTGAAATTTGCGGAGGTAGAAGGTGAAAGGCAAAAACTTGTTATGACTGTACGGAACCTCAGGATTGCATACAAGGTCAAATAAAATCTTGCTGATATATTGGAGCCTGCAGTGTATAGTGTATAGTTTGAGCAGGATCGGAGAGCGTGACAGCAGTGGATCACAGATTAATATGAATAAGTTATGTATATTGGCAACGTAAATGTCCTTTTCTTTCCCCTTCTTTTACCCATGTTTTTGCTTGCAAATGCTAGAGGCCCTTTGACCACAATTTTACATTTTTTTTTATAGAAATTAGTGTTGTCTAAGTTTTTTCATGTTCAATTGTTCAGTAACTACTAGTGCTCACTGTGTCATATTCTGGTAAGCCTTTTCATGACATTTTTTTTTTCTTTTCTAGGCTTTCATTTACAGATATTATTTTATTGTATCTTTCAATATATATAATATGATTATACAGATGAACAGTTCTTTGGTGATAGTGTGGCCTCTTCAGCCCTCTTGTGGTTTTAGCCTCCATAAATTACGAGTTTTCCCCCATAATTAAGAGGACATTTTTGTAGATCAAGTGATCAACCCTATTTTGCGGAAGCTTACTCGTAAATACACATAAACTGATAAAGTATAGGCCAAAGCCCTGTTTTGGTCCCTCTGTTATGCTCATTGTTCCAAATAGATCCCTCAATTATTTTTCGTTCCATATTGGTCCCTCGGTTATTCAAAATTTGTCAAAGTTGGTCCTTCTAACGTTTTCCATCTATTTTTCTATTAAAAAAAGAGGAAAAATAAACTTTCATCTCAAAAAGATTTATTTTCTTATATTAAGATCCTTTTGTTTTTATAATAGGATCAAAACGTAAGAAAATAAAACAAATTTCTCTCTTTCTCACACACACGTTTTCATCCCCTGAATTACAATTTACAACAGATATTTCAAAAGTATGAAGTTTGCCGCAAAAGGGAGTGGTAACGAATTGAAATAGATTCAATTAAAATAAGAAAGAGAGCACTATCAAATAATGATCCATCCTCCACTATCCTTCAACTACTGGAGACTAAAATTAACGGAAGACAGCCAGGAGTGATTTCAACGACATTCACAATGGTGAACAAATGTGAGTACAGAGTATGGCTGGGAATTCTCTCAAACGTCGGAATCGCTTCTCTTTCCTCCACCGGATTTCTCCTTCAAACCGGCGAGTCTAAAACAATCTCGGTGCCGACTTCTTGGGGCGGTCGATTTTGGGGCCGAACTCAGTGCTCGCAAGACTCCGCCGAAAAATTCTCCTGCGTCACTGGCAAGCTCGAATGCTCCGGCCGGGGAGCCACGCCGCCGACGACGCTAGCAGAATTCACTTTGGACGGATCTGGCGGGTTGGATTTCTTCAACGTGAGCTTGGTCGACGGTTACAATGTTCCGATGATGGTGGTGTCGGCGCGTGTCCGTCGACGGGAAGAACGACGTCGTGTGTGAAAGAGAGAGAGTGGTGGGTGATGAGAGAGAGAGATTTTAAGTTTTGGGGCAAATTCACTTAAAATTTTAATTTACTTCATTTTCTTACAATTTGATCCTATTATAAAAAGAAAAGGACTTTAATATAAAAAAATTAAACTTTTGGGGATGAAAGTTTATTTTTCCTCTTTTTTTAACGGAAAAATGGATGGAAAACGTTAGAGGACCAACTTTGACAAGTTTTGAATAACTGAGGGACCAATATGGAACGAAAAATAACTGAGGGACCTATTTGGAACAATGAGCATCACAGAGGGACCAAAATAAAACTTTGGCCTAAAAGTATATGAATGCTTCTTCTTTTTTTAACCCTCGGGACAAACATAAAATATTGGTCAAAGTGCTCTTTTGGTCCCATAAATTTTGTTTAGGTTTCAATTTGGTCCCATAACTTTTTGTTGCACTTTTGGTCTCATATCTTTGTAAAATGTTACAGATTTGGTCCAGTGTCACTTTTGGTCCCATATCTTTTGATCAAGTTGCAGAATTGGTCTCATAGCATTGTAAAAAGTTTCACCACCAGTCCCATCTGATAAGAAGATATGAGACCAATTTCGCACCTGACCCAAAGATATGGGATTGCAACCTGACCAAGAGATATAGGATCAATTCTGCAACATGAACCCAAGATATGTGACCAAAAATTCAACACGGGACCAAATCTGCAATTTTAGCAAAAGATATGGGACCAAAAGTGCAACAAAACAAATTATGAGACTAAATTGAGACTTTAGCAAAAGCTATGGGACCAAAAGTGCACTTTGAACTAAAATATTAAAGGCCAAAGTTGAATAAGGTCTTTAATTTCCGCAAAATGAACCTGAATACCAAATAACTAAAGAGCGATAGAAGGGTGTCATACAATTAGTAAAACAAAATATCTGAGTATGATGAGTCACTTCAGTCCTTTTCTCTTATAATAGGATCAAAACATAAGAAAAAGAAATAAATTAGGATTTTAACAGAATTTTCCCAATAACAAACAATAATAATTAATCGATTAAAAAACGATCCATCAGCGAGGTACCTTTGTATCAGTTTGTAAAGTCACGTTGAAGTTGCTCTTCTGAAATGGTAGAGAGATAAAGCATCAAAACTCAGATTACGCCAAAAAAAATAAAAAGAAAAGAGAAGGAGAGACCAGCTCAAGTATTTCGTATCGGTCCTCTTCATCTTGTTGAGCAATGAATTGAGAGACTGTCGAACCATCACTGGAACCGACCATCGCTAGAATCGATCGCACCTGTATTTTGCAGTCCTCGAGCTCTCATCTCGTGATTGAGCAAACAAAATCACAAAGAGAAATGATTAAGGGTGGTATCAATGGATTGGATTCTTTGGAGAAGAAGAATGACGATGGTCATGGTTGACGACAGTGTTCGGTTGACGATGGACGGCGACTGAAATGGCTGTCAAGGTTGTGGCGATAGGGTTTAGGGAGAAAAGAGAAAGAAGGAGGAGAAAGAAGAAAGGATGAAACGAAACTAATTACCTCCGGCACAAATGAAATGAGGGAAATGAAAAGCAAAAATGAGAGACGCGTGTCACCATTTTAATGTGAACGAGGAAATAAAATTCAAAGCTACTCTCAAGCTCTATCTCACACGTAACATCCATTTTTTTACATGTAGAGCTGTCAAAGTGAGCCGGGTCCGGTGGGCTGATTCGTTTAGCCCATCAAATTTGGCGAGCCGGGTTGAGAATATCTGGCTAGCCAAAAATTTTAGCTCGAGTGAGTTGGCTCACTTAGCTCGCGGCTCGCGGTGGGCTAGCTCGAGTGAGTTGGTGAATTAGTGAGCCAGCCCACCTTATTTTAAAAAAAAAAATTTAATATATATATAATTAAAATTATAACCCTATTCGACTTTTGGCCTTCGCTTCTAATCAGCCCACCTTCGACTTCATTTTCAGTTTTTCACAATTTTCACTTCTCCTGTTCTCCAGTTCTCCTTTTTCATATTCCCAACTCTAATTTCTTCAACCTTTGACTCGTCGCCGTCGTCGTCGTCTCGTCGTCGTCGCCGTTGTCGCCTCGTCGTCGTCGTCGTTGTCGCCTCGTTGTCGTCGTCGGCTCATCGGCGTCGCCTCGTCGTCTTTGCATTTCTTCGCTTCAGTGGTTCACTAAGGTTAAGCACGTCTTCATCTTCTGGGTTCATCTCACATGACTGAACTGTCTGATTTTGGGATTTCTGAACATGACCAAGTATTTGTTAGTGTATTTTCTTGCTGTTCTTGGCTGCTGGTGCTAGTTTATTATTTGTGAATTTTTATTGATATTTTTAATTTAAAAAACAGGAAAAAAAACAAAAGAAAAAAAAATTGAAAGTTGGTGGGTTAAGTGAGCCAACCACGACTCGCGGCGAGCCAGCTCGAGTGAGCCGAGTTGGCTCACTTTGACAGCTCTACTTACATGCACTGTGGAGGCAACCCGTGTCCTACTTTTTTTCTTTTTTTGGAAACTTACTATTTGATCCCTCAATTTTTACTGAGTTAATGATGTGGTCCCATCATTTATTGAAATGGACTACTTAATCCTTCATTTATCATAATTGTCAACTATTTAGTCCATCATCTATCATAATTGTGAACTACTTAGTCCTTCATTTATCATAATCGTCAATTATCAGACGTTAAATACTTACATGACAACGTTAAATGTCACTTTGACATCTTAATCACCTAAACCAACCGAACCGGACCAACAAACAAAATTAAATCGGCCTAAAATTGAGTTAGACCCAAATTTTTGTATTACACGTGAAGCTTCCAGAAAGCATAAATTATTAAATTATTCTGAAATCTCAAAGCCTAGATGGTCCCAAATAATATGTGACATTTAACGTGTTATATGTGCACTTAATGGTCAGGTTATCAGTGTTGGTAACGAAGATAGGCTACAGGGACTAACGAGTTGACATTTCTAATTTTTTAGGGACCAAATAGTCTATTTCAAAAATACAGAGACCAAATAGTTAAAACTGTAAAAAGGAGGGACCAAATAGTAGGTTTCCTCTTTGTTTTTTTAAATTAAATCACGATGGTTCACCTCTCAAATCTCGCGCTCTCCTCCTCATATCTTCCTAATTCAAATTTCAATCTTAACATTTCAATCATCAATTTCTTTTTTCACTGACGCTACTTCTTCTCTCCGAAAGCTCTAAAACATCAACGTGCCATCCTCATTTCAGACGCTACTTCTTCTCTCCCAAAACCCTAAAACATCAACGTGCCATCCCGGCTTTAGAGGTTAGCTCTTTCACTTTCTCCTCTACGGTTCTTCTACTTCTGTCAATGATTCGGATCTTATTTAATTGTGTGATGAATATGTGAGCATGTTTGAACTGTGGATGTTTATAATTGTGTGATGATATGATCAGTTGAACAAACTAAGGGAACTTGCTTCTGTGGAAATCCAAAATTCATTGGTTGATTAAATGCTGAATAGGAAATGAGACTATTATTGTTGCCTAATGTTGACTTATGTTTCAAAGCTTATTTACCAATTCTGTGTATGGGCAAGGGTATGAACTCTAACTCTGCCCAAATTTTACTGCATTTTTATGGCTTTCAATTGTTGTTGTTTATTATTGAGTTTGAGTTTTTAGTCATTTTGATGCTTGGTCTTCATAACTTTTGTCCTTGTGCTAGCAATTCCACTTTTGCATTATTATTATTTTTATTTTATTTTTCAGCTTAATTTAGACATTGAGATGTGTATTATGTATCTATATATATGTAGGTGAAGAAAAGGCCAAATCAAATGCATGCATCACTATTAGAAAATGGAGAGTATGCTTCCCAGAGACCACCAACTCCACTGCTGGATACCATAAACTATCCAATTCACATGAAAAACCTCTCTACCAAGGTAACCTCACTAAATAATATAATGAAACCATTTTTCTATATTTAGGGTATGTTTGGATGAGGTGTCTACGGGGGAATGGAGAGGAGAGGAAGGGACAAAAGGTAAAAAATTTATGTTTGGAAGTTTTTTTAGGAGTGGAGTGGATAAGGAGGGACACTTGGCACCCCAAAATTCAATTTTTGCTGACACCCCAAATTGGGGTGCCAAGGAAGGAAGGGACAGTTTTATAATTTTTTAAAGACAACTAGTATGATACCCGTGCCTTCGCACGGGTGTTTTAGTCTATTTTTTTTTGTTTTTGTAAAAATTGTATTGCTACTGAGGAACATTAAGCCTCATTTGATGATATTACTCTTGTAACTCTGTTACATGACTATCAACCATGTCTCTGTAAAGCCTGCTGAATCTGTAGCAAGGAGGGAGAATTGACACACAACACATAATCCATGTAATTGAAAGAAATTTGGGGCAAAAAATTTCAGTACAGACCAAAAATAAAGACTTCTATTTATACATTATTGGCTTTAATGTACAAAAATATAGTATAATTGGTCAGAAAAAAACAGCATTATAATTGTAGGTCTAATGGAACTGAATATTTTTGAAAAATTAGGAGCTATCCAAACAAATACAGAAGTTTGGTTGAATGAAACTGAATTTCATAAGTAGAGTAGTGAAATGGGGATAATTATTAGACATATATTGAAATTTAGCAGCTGTGTAGAGAAATAGTAGTGAATAATTAGCAGCTGTATGCAGACCAATAGGACAAAAAGTTAAAGAGTGACTAATTAATTACCACAAACCTTTTAGTGGTATGATAAGTAGGGAAAGAATAATTTCAGAGCTGCAGAATTTATACATAATGAAGCATTACATTTCAAACCTGCATAATTTCAGACCTGCAAAAATTTTCAGCATGGCTGTGCAAAATTGTTATCTACAATGAACAAACTGTCAATTCAGCACATATAGTTGGTGATATAAAATTTTAACAAGTGTCCACTCCATCTCATTTCATTACAAATAACTTCCAAACAAGATTAACAAGTGTCCATTTCTTTCCTTATTAAAAACTCCCAAACAACATATCTACTCAGTCTATTAATATCCTCTTCTCTCTACTCTATTAGTGTCCATTAATGTCTTCTCCTCTTCATCTTCACTAAAACTCCCAAACATAGCCTTAGTTTCTCTCATCTTCATCTTCATTTTCACCTTAACTGTGATAAATTAGATTCTTTGTTTCTTATAATAGAACCCATATAGTCGTTGTGCAAAAATAGAAAGTCTGCTCACAATTATAATCTCTGTTTTCCAAAATTTTAACAATGTTTGTCAAGATATCTGAACCATCCATAAGAAAGTATGATACAAAACTCTACATAGTGGGTACAATCCATTAGAAAGTATGGTACAAACTCCACATAATGGGTACAATCCATCACAATACCGATAACTTCCAGTCGTGTTTTCGATTCTGGACTCTGTATGGAGTTTCAGATGCTTTTGGCTTTGCAGGGATGGACTGAGCTGTTAGTTTTTCCATCTTTTTTTCATTTGGTCCTGTCTTCTCTTTAAGAAAATCTAAAACTATTTTAAGCTGACTCTCGTTGTCGTTCCCCACCTCCAAGTGATGTGCCACTTCAGCCGAAGTACAGTTTTTGTCCTCAATTATAGCAAGAACTTTTGAAAACGAAGGGTGGACTGTAATGTTCTCGTAATTTTGAACAAGTGAATTGAATACACTTTTGGTGCATTACGTGAGATGAATATGCTGGTCTATCTTACACGGTAGCAGCAGCTCTGGATCAACGCCTTTTTGGGAATCCATCGTGAATACGATGATCTTTTTGTCTCCACACCATGGACCATTTAGGAAGTTTAAAAACCCCGAGAGTGTCACCAGGCAGCCCCAAAACAAACTTTCCATTAAAAACAAGTTAAAATACATACCCATCCCTAAAGTTTAATTTATTGAAGAGAGTTAAGCAATATAGAGATTAATTCACAAGCGAAATGACATAGTACCTCAGGCTGGAAGTTGCAATCTATTAGGACGATGCACCTGCTTGACATTGCCAGAAGTAACCCATAAATTTGTTTATTGTTAAATGGAAAATCCTTAAGCGCTAGGTAGTAGATATTCAAATGTAATTTGTCAGCAATAGCAGCTATTAAAGGAGACTTCTTGATGGCAGGAGGGCCATTTTACAACATAGATTTTATTCTTAACTTTTGACATTGGACGTGAATCATCCCTGTTCTCATTCTCAAATTTTTCCAGATCTTTCACAATCTTCTCCTTAATCTCAAAATCTATAAGTAAGTTGTCGAAGGTTGCTATCCGTATCATAAATGCAGTTCGCCAAGCTTCTTTGGGATTTCCAATCTGAGATTCTTGAACATTAATTGTGAAGAATTTAAGAGTTTTAGATTCTCTAACTATTTTTCTGGCTTGCTTCAATATATGAGGAAAATACTTCTTGAACCATGTCTTTATACTTCTTGTTAAACCTGACCTCTAAAGAGCTTATCTTTTCTGAGGCAGTTGATTCTTTACGGACCCACCTCAGTTTCACCTCCTTGAAAATTTCAAGAAATTCGTCCTCACCTCTGGTCAGTTTGATCTTTTCGGCCTTCTTCAACAAACGATTATTTCATGTGTTCGCTCCAGAACAAATCCACAGCTTCGTATAGCTCATCCTTTGTTAACCCGTCATATTCATAAATGACTAAGGTTGTTTCAGGCCAAATCCAAGCATGAATCTTGTTTACTCCGTTCACCACCCAGCTTACAGCTTGTATAATAATCATAACCGCCACAGCAATTGGCGCTGCTGTAGAAAAAAACATCTCTCAAAGTGGCGAGGTCAATCTCTGACGAACGAGACATCATTGCACTTCTCGAAACGAACATGGTTGAGAAAAGAACTGAAATAAAGGTGCAAGAAACAAAAAGTTCAAATGTTAGTATTGCCAGATGATTCGTATATCAACCTTTTATATAGAAGTCTTCTACTTTCCACCTGATTTTAACGTATTTCTTTGGCGAAAGAGTCATTTTTGTCCTAAATATATGCTCTAATGTTCATTTTAGTCCATTATGATTCAAAATGTTCAAATTAATCCTAAATGTTTACAAAATAATTCATTTTGGTCTTAAATATTGATAAAATCTTTCATTTTGATCCTAAATATTGGTAAAATGTTCCATTCTATAATCATATATCAATATGTTATTTTTCCGGATGTCAATTTTTCATTTTCCATCACATCACTCACTAATTTTAGAGGATAGAGATGGCGCAATAAGTTAAACTCTCGTAGGTTGACCTTGTTTGGTGTGATCGTATTATTCTTTGAGAAGAAACAAATGTGGTTTTTGGGTTGGAATGGGCCATCTGGATTCTCAGCCACTTCCACGGCGGAACAAGTCACTGATGGAATCGACGGAAACGGTCTCACCGCCATCGTCACAGGTTTCTTTATTACTTTATTTTTTTTTCCTCCTAATTTCCTTCTCTTCTGAAATCGGAAGGGAAAACCGGATCGTTTCAGCTTAAAAGCGAACAAAAATAGGAATTAGTTTTTTTAGGGTTCTTTCGGTAATCATGACTTAAGACTGGGTTTCTTCTGTAAAAGGGAAACTTTATTTATTTGCCTGATGTCGATTTTTGTTTTGATGTTTCATAAGTGGTAGCTTCTTTCAAAAACTAGGCGTGTTAATCTGATCAATGAATTTGTGCCGGAACTTAAATCTGATAGTGAGAACGCCCTCGTCGAAGGCCCTGAACTGAACTTCTGAGCTTGTTATGATTTTCTACCAAAATCGCAATGATTTCTCCTTGTGTTGAATGCTTCTATATCTGGACAGGATAAGAGCTTGATCTTTAGACCATATAGTTGTTCTCTGTCCATCTAGCACGATGAGTTGAATGAAACAGGAGACAGGCTGGCAGGATTTGCTGAAGCACTGAATCTTTCATTTGAGTTTCATGCAGTGGTGGATAGGTTGGAAGATGTGAGGCTTTGGATGCTTCACGTGAAGGAGAATGAGAGTGCGGGTGTGAATTGTGTTTTGCAGCTCCATAAGATGCTTTATGATGGGAATGGAGGAGCATTGAGTAATTTTTTGAGGCTCATTCGAGGCACGAATCCTTGTGTTGTGGTGATGGCAGAGCAAGAGGCAGAGCACAATGAGGCCAGATTGGAGACTAGAGTATGCAATTCCTTGAAGTATTATGCTGCTCTTTTTGACTCAATTGATCATTGCCTTCCAATGGACAGTCCAATGAGGCTTAAGATTGAAGAAATGTACGCGAGGGAGATCAGGAACATCGTTGCTTGCGAAGGAAGCGACCAGATCGAGAGCCATCAGAATTTTAAGAAATGGAGGAGAATGATGGAAGAAGGTCAGATCAGATTCATGCCACGTTCAAATTACCAAACCATAATCTCATTTATTAATTAGTTTGCAGCTCCATTTTTCTACTATTCTCTGTTGGGCCTTCGCTTTCTTTCTTTTTTCAAAATAGAAATAGGATTACGGATGGTATATGTATATGCTTAATTATTTTATAGAGTCAATCACACATTACACCATTTGACTAATTCTAGTTTGTAGCCAAAGTAGATTACACAGGATTGCAGCATCAAGGAACAAGGATAGATAATCACTTCCCACTGCACAAGCAAGCTAGAAGAAAAAAAAAAAAAAGAAATCCTCACTATTTTACATGACAATCACGAAAAGAATTAATTTCACGTGATTTGGTAGATTATAAATTTATACGTATGTATATGCTTATTTCCGTCGCTAGTTCGTATATAATATAAGCTCGTGAAGCATTATGCATGACGTGTGTGTATATGTAGAAAGAAGTTCTCCAGAAAAGTAGATATTCAAAAACGGAGGGAGTATATATGTACACACAATGCAAATCTAATAATTGCTAGTTTTCTATTTTTCTTTTCAACGAAAACAAATTGAAAATATTCTCGCCAAAGTGTGACTAATAACTGCATTAGCCATTAGACCAGCCTCTAGAAGGCTATGAAAAAAATTAATTTTGCATGTAAAGGCCCGACATGAATTTGTTGGGTTTTGACTTAATCTCCGAAGGATTGAATCGTTTTAAATTATATATGAAGAAATATTGGAGCTGAGAATGCGGAATAATCTAACAATTTTTATTTTTGCCAAATATAATCCAACATTTTTTTTCCGGTACAATATAATCTAAAAATTTTGGTATAAGTAATAGTGTAAATCAGTGAGCGTACTTATAACTAATAACTTTATCTGACCATTCTAATTCCCGAAAAGATTCATAGAAATTAAAAGAGGAATTTATGTGTGCGGCTGCTAAATATATAGAGTCCAGTCATTTGAAAACAAATGTTTACTCATTTTCTAAGATGATTCATATATGCGGAATTCTCACCATACCCAAATTTTAATTCAACCTATTATTGTATTTTCATATAATGAAGCAATTCAATTTCATTATCATTTATCTTTAAAAAAATGTTCTCTAAACATTCAGTTATAATTGAAAACTGGATTAATATATGACTTCGAAAAAAAAAAGATAAATTATATGTGTGGTAATAAATAATATGATAATAATACTTGTTTAAAAGTCTTGAGTTAATACATTCTGCCTATTATTATTATTATTACAAACATTCAATATTTCATTGATGTTTGATTTGTTTACACTTTACACTAATTACACAGCCGCCATGAAGGTCAACATGTACAGTACTATATACTGATCAATATATCTAAAATTATCATTCTAAACTAGCACACTACCGCTTTACTTTTCACCCTGCTTGGATTGAAAAATCAGAAAAAGAAATAAAATAATTGAATTCAAGATATATACAAATGATATTTCTCCTTCTGGGATCTGGTGGACTGGAAATGAAAGATAATGCAAGAAAGTATATATGATAGAAGAAGATTTTTATGGTATACCTCTAACGATCAATTTAACTGAAAAAGACTAGAGTAAAAAATGAGTCAAAGTAGTAAAAGAAAAAACTGTTACGTACCTGGTACCTCCTACAATACACTATCGAAGGAAGACTTTTTATAAATAAAAGACGCTATGACAATTTTTACGTAAAATGTAAATATTCATAAGCAATCAAACTTAATTATTTAGATCTTATAGCTAATGTTTGTGTGTATATATATATATATTTTTCTTACTTCGTTTTGGCCGTGTTTAATCCCGTGATAATATTGATTTAAGGTAAAAACTCGTGAATAAATCTTATGTACGTAGTTTAATATGTATGTGATGTTATCTTTTGATGGCTGAACCAGTAAATGAAATTGTATTTGAGCTGTTATGTTGTGTGTTTTGTGAAAAACTACCACAAAATAATTACAAACAATGCAATGATTGCAGAAGATTTCATCCTTAAAAATTCCCAGTTTATCGTATGCATAGAAGAACTCTTTCCGAACTTCTCATACTTGTCCATATTTTTATGGCTTATTTTTTCCCAAATTAGTTATCATATAATGAATATTAATTATGAACATATTTCTTCCCAAAAACATTTATCAGGCCTAATAGAAAATACCAATATTATTAAAATTGGACCGGAGAGAAACCCGTACAGAGCTTCGGGTCACAGAATTGGTTGGTTCAGTCGGTTGGACCAACGGTCAAACCGAATGGCGTCATAAATATATAAATAAAATAAATATTAATTATTTTGAATATAAATATTTTATAATTGATAAAATATAATTATAAACTTTATATAACAATAATATATATACTTCTGAATTCATAATTTCATTGTTCTACATACATAAATAAAATATATACAAAAGTCATAACATAAATAATTAAGTTAGTAAAAATGAAAAAAACAAGTTTGTTTCTTTGAATTAATAGGTCGTTTACAATAATTTTTATTGAGTTTCATATAATTTTTTTGCATTTGACTCACAAAACCAACAAAAAAACTAAAAAAAAAAATTCATAGAAAATAGTGACCCGGCCGGTTTTTTAAAAACCGCTCCAGGTCTCGGGTCAATCTAGTCTGAAGCGGTTTCGGACGGTTTAAAGCGATCCAATCTTCAGAATGGTCTAATGAGACCGAGTTGCCTTAGCTTCACACTCGGGTCCTAGTCAGACTGGTTCGATCTTCCGGAGTCAGACCGGTTCGATCTTCCGGTTTGGTTTCATAACATTGGAAAATACGATGAATTGATCATAAGTGAGGTGACATAATTTTTATTGGAAAATACCATGTGTATTCGTTTCGTCTATACAAATAAAAGTACAAAATGAGGCAGATACAAGATAGGTTTTCCGAAAAAATCAGAAAAATAATGACGAGAATATAAAGGAAGGCAATTATTTTGTAGAAGGCCTAACTCTCCCTAAAAGAGCTCTCATAAGTAGAGGGTTGCCCCATTAACTAAGCGATGTGGGAATTCAACATGCCCTCCTCACGCTCAACTCGGGCGTGAAGTCAACGGGTTATTCCAAGGGCAGCCTACAGTAATGCTCATCCATCCCACACGCCCAGGCTCTGATACCATGTAGAAGGCCTAACTCTCCCTAAAAGAGCTCTCATAAGGAGAGGGTTGCCCCATTAATTTAAGCGATGTGAGAATTCAACATATTTGGCTCCAAAAAAACAAAAAACAAAAAAAAGGAAGCAATAATAATGGTCTATAATCGTCCGCAGATTAATCCGTATACGGTGAGGAAAGCCACCATGAGAGAATGGTCCGTGTTGGCCTCCACATCTAACGTTACAACATCATCCCCCAATACTACTCCTGACCATGACTCTTTCTGCTTTACCTGCACAATAATATTATGCATATTAATTACCACAAATTAAGCTTGCATAGTTGCATCATTATAATTTATTAACATATATAATTAAGCTGAGAATGAATTAATTGATTAATTACCTCTGCAACAATTTGCCCCTCTGTGTTAGTTATCCTAAATGCTGCCTTCCCATGATCAATTGTGACTATGCAATACTTTTGGCTTCCCACTCTCATCTCACATGCTACTTTTCCCTTTCCCAATATATTGTTACACTTTTTCACTTGAAACCACCTCATCGATATTTCCTCTTCATGCCTTTCGCTGCTGTAATTTCTGAATCCATCCCAACATCCCAAACCTAGAATTCTCTGCAATTAATCAATATATAACAATTAATTATAGATATATATATAGAATATAATTAATCAACATATATGATCATGATGATGAGCTAGTATATATTAGTACTATACCTTGTATATAGTACAGAGCACTCTGCCTCGGAGATCCATGAGATTAACCTCTCGTGTGCCTTTTGTTTCGTAGTTATCAACCCTATAAACGATGTCACCTTTTGAGTCATACACCGTGCAACCATTAGAGTGGAACACAAGTGATTTCATCCATACTGTATATCTTTCTCTTTCACTACTCATGTTATTCCCATCACACAAACTACCTTCCTGATTATGATTCTGAGGGTAAATCTTTGCCATCTCTCTTTCTTCTGATCACAATCAACCTAACCTATATATATATATAGTTATCAAATGCCCTTCTTTGTGACTTAGCTTAGAGACACGACACGTCTAGAGCACCTTATTTATATGCCTCTCCAGGCTCTCCAACTTTGGTATTGTCTTCAAGCACCTTTTCAGAATATGGAATAATAAATAATAGCACTCGTGGAATATATTACCTGAATTAAAGAAAAAGAGATATAAAAAGAAACATATGGAATGGAAGGAAGAAAACCCCATCTGGATCAAATAGTTCCCATCTTAAACTGTTAATTGAAAAGGGATGGAGCTACGACTAATTAATCCTAACTCTTTCTCTGACGTGTTTCATGGTGATTGGTTGTCAAGTTCGGTGAAGTGGGTCCACATGAAGATGCTTATGTTTTGAGCGTTGTCTTATGCGTTAGCGGGATTGAGTTATGAGTATGGTACGTCATTTCCCATTAAAGCACGTTTATGGCATTAACTCTTTATAGAGCGTGCAGGACTTTAACGAATTTATTTAGCTACCATACCAGGGCTTAAAGACTTGGATTAACTTCTGATTAATTTGTTAATCTGTCTTAAATTTTGTGATTAATTAATTGAAAAAAGTTCATGTGTTTGTGGGCGGCATTAGTTGAAGGATGGGCGACGATGTGGATATGTACAACATACAGGAAAGATTTTTAAAGTAAAAAGGTCCTTTACAATATAATGTAATTAATTAAATTAGTTTAATTATTTCCAAATGTTCATAATTAATTAAGGTGTGGGTCGTGGGTGTTGATGTCATCCAGTGCAGATCCCCTAGTGCATATCAGTTTACTTGTAATTGTATAATTATATTTATCTGCTAACATAATTGTTGGTGGAAACTGTTCCTTTATGTCATGCAATAGCTGACTTGTTTGATTAGCATTATTAGGTATACTACACATCAGTAATCATTATCCTCAAATTCAGTGCCTTTTGTTATCCTAAATTTCTAGCTAGTACTCCCTCTGTCTTAAAATATTTGTTTTGTTGGAGTATTTTTTTTCTCAAAATATCTGATGTTTTACAAAATTAAAAGAGTATTAATTATTTTCTTATTATTTTATCCCTAGTAAAAGTCAAAGCTATTGAATTAGTGAGAGTAACTATGAATAATTTAATGAGGATAATTTAGTATTTTAATATCATATTTCTCTTCATTTGAGGTAAATTAATCATTTTCTTAGTCGTTGTGTATTTATCTTCAAAAGTAGGTATTTTGGGATAGAGTATATAGTTATATATGTGACATTTAAACAATTAAATATAATATATATATATATATATTGTTTTTATTAATTTCAAATTTCAATACATAATTTTTTTTAACTATCTTAACATTTTAATTTTTATAGAAAAACTTCTTATTTATTTATTTATATAATCATGGGTTTAAGTAGGACTACTTGATTTATTATAAAGCTAGAGATTTGGTTCTTTATATCCTGATGATTATCAATTTATATTATCAACCTAATGTACTTTGGATGTTTTTCTATACATTATCTTGTTATAGTTGAATATTATATATATTATGATTATCTTATGTTGTATCATTTATATAGTTATGGTTTTTTTGTCGTTAAATTTTTTAAAATTATATATTAAATATAATATAAAAATATTTATAAAAAAATTAGTACAAAACTATTGAAGAAATTTAATTTTGTTTTATTAATTTTGATTTTATTAGTTATAATTAATAATTATTACCACAAATCAGTTTACAATTTATTTTTATAATTTCAATTTCAAAACTCATTATTTTAAAGGGCCATATAATTCTTACTAAAATGAGATTATTTAATTCTGAATATGGGGATACGAACCCGTACGTTGAACTAAAGCATAATTATAAAATTAAAATCTCTCCTTCGTGAGAGAAAATCCTCTCCATCGTGAAAGTTTTTCTGAGTGAAACTTTGGGCTGCCGTTGTCTCAGCGACGACAGTCCTCTTCTAGTTATAGAATTTTGTGGCGACGGCGTTCTGTGGCGGCGAATCTGGACTAGGCATTCCACGATGGCTTCTGACTTCCACAGCGGCTTCCTGGCTTGGTTCTGATTTTTTGGTGCTTTTCCATAGCGTCGTTTCGTTTTATTATCTTATTATTGTTGTTTTGAGTTTGTTTATGTCTTTTTTAGAACAACCAATGAGGTTGCCAATTTGTCCTATTTGGGAGAGTTTGTCTCTTTTATATGACTTTATTATTTATGTTTCTTGTTTTTTAGATGGTTTTAGCTTTAGTTGGATCCCTAGATCCGTTAACTTGCCAGTTGATTGTCTTGTCAATTTGTCTAAAACGAGGATGGGTCCTCTTGGATGGGTTGTAAACCCTCACCTTCGTCAATTGATATCATGTCTGGTGTTGTTGTTTATACTAGGGAGAGATTGACTATTTTTACTTTGTTTTCGTTCGTATTAGGCTTGGTTTTGCCCTACTTTTGAATGAATTATGTTTCAAGAAAAAAAACATCGTTATAAAAGATCATCATTAATGTCATTATCAGCTTAATTACTCTTCAGAATTAAATTAAATTAATTTAGTTAAATCAATTAATCAAAATTATAAGCAGGCACTTAAGACTAAGTTTTAAAATTAACTATTTTATATGAGATGGTGTGCTAATTAGAGTTAAAATTCATTGTTCAACCCGACCTAATAACTAATCATTATTTTAGGAAAAATAAAACGACGTCATTTGACGGTATTATCTTACAAATTAAGTACATACAGCACATGAACCATGAGTTTTTCATTTACTTTCTCTATAATGATCGATGTGATTGAAGTATTTCTACCTTTTTTATAACACTCAATTATATCAAAGAAATCCAAATCCAGAGAGAGATGCTTATACAAGAAATGTTAGCAAAACTAATCATGCATCCAACACAGAACACATATCCAGGAATAGTAGAATGCACATGTCAAGAGTCAATGCAAACATGTAACATGAAACTATATAAATATATATATATATATATGTGTGTGTGAGTATATAAAGATGCAAGCACCGACGGCGACGCATCCAATACATATTTGTGATATGATGTAGAGGGTGCAAGTGTTGACCATTATTTGTTGAGTACTATTGAATTGTATTTGAGACATGTTCTACCGAATCAATAAATAAAAATGAGTTTACATGGATAATTCAATCTGTTTTTTAGGATTTGAGCCAGAGAACTAGCTAGTTGTTAGGTGGCATATATAATAAATTATTGAGAGACAACTAATGCAACATATTGGACAATCTTGATAATTCATATATCCATACCTTCGATAGCACTCCTCTTTGACAAAAGATAAAAAATGAATGCAGATTATCTCTCAGGTCGCTTGGTGAAATTAAAGTGGAAGATAATAAGTTAACAGTTGTGAATATATATAACATTATTAACGGATTATATATACTTTGGTTAATACATAACAACAAATATATCAAAACAATTCCGCAGACAAAAAAAGATTAAATAATATAAAGGAATGGAATTGCGCAGGCTAATTAGAATTGAAATGAATTAATGAGCAATTTCGTTGGGCAAATCTCCCTTGGGAATGGGTGGTTTGGGATTTTGTCTATGGGGTGCCCTAAAACGACAATGAATGCCAAATCACTCGATAAGGATCAAATGAGAAGACAAATCCATAACATTACGAAATCATATATATGAACAACAGAAACGTGCTTAGTATTCATTGTATGAATAAAATAGAATGTGATTCCATCTTTATACAGACACCGGATCATAAATAAATATTTGCTGATGCAATCTCGTCCTTTTTAATTACTTTTTACACGTATTCACAGTCGTAGCTTCAACTTACTTTTTAGCTGTTTTCATACATTGCGCTGGCGACCACGTCACCAAATTTAGGTGGATTCCTCGTACGGAATCCACAAGAAAAACAGGTAAAAATCAATGGGCTGTTCTATGTTTTACTTTAGTTTTTCCTCCTTGATTTTTTTTCAATATTAGTATTAATTCATTGAAATGTGTATAGAATATTTCTTAAAAAACATATAAATTTTGATTTAGTTTCATCTCTATATATTTGACAGACAAGATATTTTTAGAAAATAAACATCATAGAACTAAAAAGTACTTAGTCATTATTAATTTCAACGTTTTTTTCTATAATTTTAAAATAATATTATTAGAATAGATGTTAATCAATATATCCATGGTGGATAACAATAACTATTTTTTTTACAAAAACGTGGTAGTAAGGGAAGACACTCCCAAAATTACTGGGCAGGGCGCCAGAGGCATGTCACAGAGGCCAAACCCAAATCATTACTACACAGACCTAAACTGCAAACAGTTTTACCTGGAACAACTACTCAACTAGTCCTTGCGCGCGCCAGGGATCTCCCTAGGAGTGATGTCCACCAAGTAAAATTAAGTGACTTAAGGGGGATTCAAACCCTTGCCCGTAATGAGACAAATGTTTTTCGTCCAGATCCTTAAACACTTGTGCCAACCCATATTAGCACAGTAACAAATTATTTTGCCGCTAGTCTTTTATTTGAGAATATATTATTTTTAGTCAAATAGCAAGAGAGACTTGCGTAGAAATTAATTAGTGAACCAACCTTCTCTCCCTTAATTCTGGAGTTGCGATTGCGAGTTGACCAGTCCGCCAATGAGAATAGGGGATGGGCCTTGTGGATTATGGGCCAAGCCCTGTTTATTTATTGGGTCTTTGTCACGAAACGAGCTTCCTCAGTGAGAGTCATAATGTGAGGCTATGATATTCTCAAGGACGGAGGAGAAAATAGAATTATATTTTATTCCTTTAATTTCATAAAACTAAATATATAAACTTGCAAAATTAAATAAATAAATGTGTTACAATCCTCAGACAAAAGTAAAAATATTAATTAATTTTTAAAACTAACAAAAAAATCTTTATAAAACTCAATTGAAACGGCGTTTTGTAAGTCTTGATAAGTTCAACCGAACATTTATTACGACAATCATTTTAACATAATGTAAATTTTAGAACAGTAGTACTACTTTATCTTATGACAATCCAATATACGTTTGAACTTATCAAGACTTACAAAAATTCATAGAGTTACATAGAATGATAGTGAACCAATATACGACAATCCAATATACGTTTTAAAGGTCAAGGAAGATTGGATTGCATTTTAATGTTTATTTATTAAATTCATAGAGTATTTTTTAGAGTATCTGTTTTTTTAGAGTATTTTTTATTCTAAAATATTTAATGTTTTATAAATTTAAGAGAACATTAATTAAATTTTTATCATTCTATCTCTATTAAATATAGTAAAGTTATAAATGAATAAATATTTTTTAAGGATTTATTGGGGATAATTTAAGAGTAAACTACTAAATTGGTCCCTGGATTATTGACTCGCTGACAGATTGGTCCCCGAATTTAGAAAATTGACAAATAGGTCCCCGAATTTTTCTAACGAGTCAAATAGGTCCTTCTGTGCATGTTATTCGGGGACCTATTTGACTAACATTAGAAAAATTCGGGGACCTATTTGACTCGTTAGAAAAATTCGGGGACCTATTTATCAATTTCCTAAATTCAGGGATCAATCTGTCAGCGAGCCAATAATCCAGGGACCAATTTGGTAGTTTACTCGATAATTTAATCTTTTTATTTTATTTTTTTCTTCATTTAAGGTGAGTTAATATTTTCTTAATTTATATGTATTTATCTTAAACATTAAATATATAAAATCAGAGGAAGTAATTAGTTAATTTCTAAGAGCAAGAAAAAAGAATAATGATGAAAAATAAATTACCAGAGATATGATGAGACAGATGGGTCAAGAGTTACATAGAAAACAGTTGTTAGGAGTCCATTATGATATCAGACTCCTTTTCACCTTTTTTTTTTTCTGATTAGTGAATATATTTGCACACCCATATATAGTTTTGTATACTATAACTCGACAATAAGGTATAGTTTAGTGTTTTGTTTCCCTAACTTTTTTGTTGCAATTTTAGTTTTATAAGTTTTGAAAACGTCTCACCGTTAGTCTCAAACTGATTTTCATTCACTTTCTACCGTTAAAGTTGATATGACATATTAAGTTGAATGATAATATGACAAATATGGGTGAAGAAGATTTAACAGCAGATAATGAATGAAAATCAATTTGAAACCAACAGTGAGACGTTTTCAAAAGTTATGGGACCAAAATTGTAACAAAAAAAAGTTATGAAACCAAATTGAGGCCTTTGCCAAAGTTATGAAATCCTTAATTAATTATATGAAAGCAACTACTTGTCCGTCTCTAGCTGACATGTTGATTGGACGTCATGCGGGGGTGCTTGTATTAAACTATAGGGCTGTCTTATAAAAGTTGAAAGTGATCAGTCAGTAATTAATTAAGTGATAAACATGTATAATATATATATATATATATAATAGGTTATCTATCTAAGGTTTTACTGAGGACACGAAATGTACCTATATTTGTGGCTAGGGCCTAGGAATGATAGTGAACCCTTCTTGTACGTAGCAAAAACCTGCCATGCATGTTGTATTCAAGGCAATTAATGTACGTCAATTATGCAAGACTCATTTTTATAACGAGTGACGAAGTTTCAAACATTAAACTCTCACATTAAATCATTTATGTTTATGTGTATAAACCATCAAACATGTACTGATATACATTTCTTCATGTGATCATAGTTGTACTATTATCTCATTCTTCATTATGTAGTGTTTGAGGGTCATTAATTCTTTGCACTTGGAGTATTGTATTTCCTTTAAATGTGTCTTTAAAGATTTCTGTACTACTGATTAAAACGGCAATTTTGCATTAACATTCAGATGGATAGTGTGATTATGGTGAATATATTCATGGGCTTCACGAGGAATCCAAGGGATCGGACCACACCATATTGACTTCTTGCATCATCATCATCACTTGCTCATTATTCTCTCTCGTGGAATCACCGAATTTTAGTTTTGCATCCACAAAAGTGATGTAATTGCAAAAATTAATTTCAATTCCCAACAATGGAATAGTGTGATTAACGTCCGCATTCCACCTTCTCAAAATTAGTATACTATTTTAATGAATCGAAAATTCTTGTATGTATAGGATCATTAGTACTTGTTTACTTCAATTCCCTGGCTAAGCAGGAATTACGAACAATGAAGTCTAAATACTTACACAGCCAACAATGATTGAATTTAATTAATGATTGATCTTCCATTTAATTTTCTACATTACGCATATACTCCTATATTGTTGTCGGCAAGATGTTGACATTATTGAACTCCGTAATGTCTCACACCGCTGAAATGCCATGTACAAACAACCGCTACGAAATAGTCATTAAATAATTCCGTAAAGTCCAATTTTGAATTTAAGATTTTATGGAGGCCAAAGTCTCAAATGGGTCCCTTATGTATGGGATAAATTTAAAATTGGTCTCTTATCTTTCATTAATTTCAAATTGGTCCTACATATTCCATGATGTTTCAAAATGGTCTAAAAAATACTGAACATGGTCATATCTCTCTCATTTCAAGCTAAAATGCAAAGATCCAGAGTTATAAGTTTTTTTTGACGAGTACTTTGGGGCCATTAACAAACAAAGTCAAATCGTGTTTCAAAAATGAGTAACTCATTTCGCAGTTTAACAAATGAAATTGGTCATATCTTTCTCATTTCAAGTCCAAATGTGACAAATTCGAAAATATGTACTACTAATTAACTCTTTGAAGAGTTATTTCTCTAGATCTTCTCAGTTAAGATCGCTAGTAAATAAAGTTAAATCACGTTTCGAAGATAGATTTGGGATCAATTTGAAACATCGTGAAAACATGTAAGATCAATATAAAAACAAATAAAAAATAAAGGACCTATTTGAAATCTTCCCCTTAGCCTTTTATGGATGTAGATGTTTTTTTATGAGAGGCTCATTCATTACAGTTTAATATACAATAAAAATCAAATTCAAATTAATCGGAGGTTAGGAAAGAAATTTTAAAGACTAATAAAGTGCACAACGAAATAAAAATCACATTAAAATTAATTACACTTAAATCATGCTGCTACTTAGCTTGTTTGTACTGGAACAGGAGAAGCCCATTGTATTTACTCTTTAGGGAAGCAAGCATATATAGAATTAACGTGGGGGTAAGATATCATTTAGCATTATTGAAGCCGTCATTATGATCAATAATGTTGCATGCCTTCAACTTGGACATATATAGAGTAAGACAAATAGACAATAGAAAAACAATGGAAAAGTCAAATAATTAAAAGAATAAAGACTAAAGAGCCCTTCTATCGTCTAGAATCCAGAAAAGACTCGAAAATTAATCAAAACAGTGTGTCGTCCTTCGGGCTTGAACTTGCACAGTCCTTTCATTTTGTCAAGAAATTACGCCATATCTTTCAATCCCACCAGTACCATCAACAATTGAAATCAAATTAAATGCAGCGATTTTCCTCTTCCATGTTTCAAAAATCTGTGCACGAACACTCGTCATGGCGTCCTCCGCTAAAAAGGAATCCTGCTCCTCCTGTTTTTATTGCTCTCCTCTTCATCCTCATTCTCCTCGCTGCTGCTTTCATCTCTTCCCTCTGGACGGTAATTTAAGTTTCATTTCATTATTTTACTTATGCCACCATTCATTATTCATTAATCTATCATCATAAATAATTAATTAACTAGTTTAGTACTCTCTCTTCTTCTTGCAGTCTAAGCAGCTTCCTTCTGATTATAAAGCGAGGAATCCCACCATTAATATTACAACTCGTGCCGTTCCTAACCAAACCATACTCGCTTGTGAAAAGAATAACAAACCCAGTATTGAATTCCCTCTCAAGTGTGCTACAACCAACCACACAAACATGGTCCATATTTGAAAACGAGGACGTGTGCCCGGAGTATTTCCGGTGGATCCACGAAGATATTGGGCCATGGAAGGCCCACGGGATCACGCGGGAAATGGTGGAAAAAGCCCAGAAGACGGCCCATTTCCGGGTGGTGATAAAGAAGGGAAGATTGTATGTGGAGAGATACAAGAAATCGATACAAACACGAGATGATTTTACGATATGGGGGATATTGCAGCTTCTGCGAAGATACCCAGGGAAACTACCTGATTTGGAGCTTATGTTTGACTGTGATGACCGTCCTGTGATCCGAGCACACCCCAATCCGCCTCCTCTGTTTCGGTATTGCGGTGATCGCTGGACTCAAGACATCGTTTTCCCTGATTGGTCCTTCTGGGGTTGGTACGTTTCTATTTTCCATTTTAACCCCTTTCTCCTCTCTTTGGTTTTTTATGAATATGATCATCAACTTCTTTAATGGTAGGCCCACGCTACTCTCTCTAACTATCTCAATTCCCAAACAACTTACACTAATAGACCTATCCAAATATTTCCCCCTCTCTCTCTCTCTGTTTTTTTAATGGTCCCTTTGGTCTCCATAGTTTTATCTGTCATGTGGAAATAGATATAACTGCATTCATAATGTCCTTACCATTACTTGACCATATATTATTTTCACCTATTTGTTGGATATATGAACGAAGACTTATTTTATTGTTTGAATCGGAGATTGATGAACTAGGTTCTAGTCAGGGGTCATTACCTGGTTCAGATGAGTTAACTCCTAAAAAAATAATTACCTGCAAGACAATGAAGAACAGGAGGCTGCCTTGTAATTCACCTATGAAGCTTAAGTCAAATATTTGTATGAGTGACTTGATAGTGAGTAAGTGAGAATGATGGTGTACCTTTCTTGTATGAAGGGTGGTTTGTTTTATACTAAGCCAGAGGGAGCCTTTCATGGAGGGGGGCGTCTTGATCCTGATCTCCTGCTCCTTTTTCTTTGCTACATTCTGATTTGGACTTTTGCTCCTTGATGGCCTTTGATGGCAAAAAGAGCCATTCTAGAAGGGAGGTCTTCTTTGATTTCCGCTAGTGGGGATCATTATTGGACCTAATATTAGTTGGTTATTGGGCTATTATCACATATCAATCCATTTGCTTAGAATTTAGATTTGCCATTCTCAATTAATCACGGCGTCCTTATTGTCTGTCCACTTGACCAATTTGATGAATTGATTATATATAAGGTTCCATTAATTAGAGGTGAGGGGCCTGGACGAGAATTTTAATTATTAATTGTTTGACGACTTAATTAGTGGACCCATGAAAACTACGGGCTTATCCCAATCACAGATATTTCAATCTCTTGTTAAAACATTTAACATGAAATTCTTCATGCCGGGCATGATGGAGTCTGGTAATTGAATGCTAGTGTTTCGATCATGAAAGGGCTGAGATAAATATAAGGCCGTGGGAACATATACTGAAAGAGATAAAGAAAGGGAACAAAAAGATTAGATGGAAAGAGAGAGAGCCATATGCTTACTGGAAAGGAAACCCTTTTGTTGCTGACACCAGGCAAGATCTCCTTAAATGTAATGTCTCTCATACACAGGATTGGCATGCTCGCCTATTCCTTCAGGTACTGGTAACTACATACTCACACATTTAATGATCCCTTCCATCCTTAAATTCCATGCCACATATAATTAATTAACTCACACATCTGTAGCTTATATAAATAATACAGGACTGGATTCGAGAGTCTAAACAAGGTTTCAGTCAATCCAACTTGGCAAGTCAATGCACGCACCGGTAGCACATTAATTTCTTCTTCTTCTTCTTCTTCTTCTTTTTTCCATCTTTAATATATATCCTAGCAATTAATTATATTAATATATATATATATATGCAATGTTATTATAGATACAAGATTTACATTGAAGGATATGGATGGTCGGTGAGTGAGAAATACATCCTGGCATGTGATTCTGTTACGCTGCTTGTAAGCCCTCGTTATTATGATTTCTTCCTAAGAAGTTTGCAGCCAACCCAGCATTACTGGCCCATAAGTCACAATGATAAGTGCAAATCCATCAAGTATGCTGTTGAGTGGGGCAATAATCACACTCAAAAGGTCTCTCACTAATTAATTAATAATCTTGATTTATAGAGATCTTCAATATTAATCAATACATACAAACGCCTTCAGTTCATTCATATATGCAGGCAGAGGAAATAGGTAAAGCAGCGAGCAAATTCATTGAAGAAGAACTGAAGATGGATTATGTGTATGACTACATGTTTCATCTGCTAAACGAGTATGCGAAGATTCTCAAGTTTGAGGCCAAAGTGCCAGAAGGAGGAGCGGAGATATGTGCAGAGAGCATGGCTTGTTCAAGAACAGGATTGGAGAAGAAATTCATGGTTGAGTCATTGGTGAAGACTCCTTCCACTAAATCCCCATGCTCTTTGCCTCCTCCATTAGGCCCCACATCGCTCACCAATTTTTATAGGCACAAGCTCAGTTTAATCAGGCGAGTCCAGAAGTGGGAACATAACTACTACACAAGCACTAACATTCACAAATGAAAAAACACATTTACACCAATTCTAATATTTAGAATTTAATTACTTGTTTCTAATATTGGTTTAAAAGTTTTAAGTACATCTTGCAAATAATATATTGATGAGATTCACTTACTTATTTATACGAAAATCGTCAATTGTTTTCTATATTCTTCATATTATGAAATATCAATTGGTAGGCTAGCTGCATTATATTGAAGGAAAAACATGTATGGTCAAATGTTTAAGAAGTTGTGTTTTGAAATCAGGATTGCGTGGAAAGTGGGAACTTTTACGTGTTAATATTGGTCTATTGCATGAGGAGGACTATCTTGTCACAATATGTAATAATTATTCATAAATCTTATTGTTTACTTATAAGAAGTTGAAGACTGTATAACCACAGTTGCGTAATATGCAACCCGTTGACGCTTGCCCATAGCATGTTTGGACTTTGCCACTTCGGACCAGAGGCAGGAATTTTGGTTGGCGGGGTGATATTTTTTTTTGTCAAAGGTCATTTTAGTCCTAAATATGTGTCTTAATATTCATTTTGGTTTTTTTATGTTTCAAAATGTTTAAATTGGTCTCAAATATTAGGCAAAATGTTTTATTTTGGTTTCAAACTATTGAATATGATAATATTTCTCTTGTTTCAAGTACGAGTGTGATGAATTTAGAGCCATGTATTGTTCTAAAAAATTATTTTCCCTATCTAATCAGGGCTGTCAATAAACGAGGTCAAATCGATCGTGAAAGTAGACCGTTCATTTCATAATCATACAAGCAAAATTGATTATATCTCTCTCGTTTCAAGTTTGAATGTGACGAATTCAGAGCTATGAGTTATTCTTAACAAGTACATTGAACTTGAAATGAGATACAAGAAAAATATGACTAAATTCAATATATGGGTACCAAAATGAAACATTTTGTCAACATTTAGGACCAATTTGAACATTTTGAAATATAAAGGACCAAAATGAACATTAGGAAATTTAAATTAATTATAATATTAAATAATGACTTTTCAATTTTCTTCATANTCAATTCCGTCTTTATTTTTGTTGTTGTCAATTTTGTTCCTAATGTTTTACATTTTGGTCAATTTTATCATTTGTTCTTACTCTAACTAAATATCAATGACAGAATCTATGTCACTAATTATATGTAATGTAAACTTAATAAAAAAAATAAACTTAAATTCTAACTCAGATTAAAAATAAGATACAACTTATCGTTAACTTATTTAAATAAATTAGTTAAAGGATAAAATTGACCAAAATATAAAATATTTAAAAAATTGAAGACGAAATTAATAATTGATATAAATTTTAAGATAAAATTAATATTTTTGTCTAAGTAAAAAAAACTGGGCTTTAATTTATTTCTTGTTAGGCTTTTTTCTGGACAGAGTTTCTTGTAAGGCTAAAACTTTAAATTTGGTGACCCAAAATGGATAGCACGCGCGTTGAGAAGAAGTAAAGAGCCCAGTTTTAATGCATGAGGTTGAAGTGGCCACATCCAATAGGTTAATTAATGACCCCAAAAAAGAAAAGTTAGCTTTCATTTTTTTCGAATATTTTCTACAAACGGGCCTAATATATAGAAGATACAATTGACCAAACATGCTTAATCAGTTAATTGTCAATCTGACCAAAAAAGCAAAAACAAAAAACAAAAAACAAAATATACTAAAAAAAAATGTGGTAGAGTTAAAGATAAAAACTGAAATAGTTTCTTAAGTATTCTTGATAAAGTTTTCCCTTCAAGAAATTGAAGTCAAATTTAAATGGGTATATATGTGAAGAGATTCTTGAAGTCAAATTTAAATGGGTATATATGTGGAGAGATGGATAGTTTTTTGCTATTTAAATGGGTATATATGTCGAGAAATACTGAAAACAGTAAGTGTCGTGATTACTGTTTAGGATGGAAACAAAATGATTGGTTTCTCGGCCTTTTCCAAGATACCACGAGACATGAAACTGACCAAAAGTATTAAATAAATTATTAAAACCAAGGAAATTGCAACAAATTGATAAGTTGAAGAGGGTGATGAATGATTAGCTTAGATAGCTCCAGAGAACAAAGCAACTGAGTTTGAAAGATTAACTGCAGTTTTGAAGGCTGACGTTCTTCTTTTCCGTGCTATAGAATTGGTGATGATGGAATGTACGTACATGGGGTCAGAAGTTGGTCATTAATTAATAATGTTAATTAAGGTCAGCATTAAATAAGGCAGCCACGAGGAAAACAATAATGAAGCACTTGGTAGTTTAATAGAGTAATTATTTTGACCGATTTGTGAAAAGGTTCCTTATATAGAAGCTAGATTTCAAATTGGTAATTTATATTCCATTTTTTTTTCAGATGGGTCTTATATATTTTTATAATTTCTCAAATTGGTTCCAAATATATTTTCAAGACACTATTTGACTTTATTTACTAACGAGCTTAACTAGGTAGAGAAAAAACTCTTCAAAAGTTAATACATAGTTTCGAAATCGTCACATTCGAATGTGAAACGAACGATATATGACCAACTTCACTTATTTAATCGTGAAATCAGTTACCAACTTTTGGAACTCGATTTGTCCTCATTTAATTTGTTAACGTCAAATTACTTGTCAAAAAAAACCTGTAGTTCTAGATTCGTTATATTTAAACTTGAAACAAGAGAAATATGATTACATTCGATATATTTTACATCAATTTGAAAAATTCTAGAAATATATAGGACCAATCTGAAACAAATTAAATATAAGGGGTCAATTTGAATTCTATCCCAAACGTAAAGGACCAATTTGAGGTTTTGGCTAGAAAGGAAAAGAAAAGAAGAAGATGTAGTTGATGGAGGAAGGTAAATGACAAATATTGAGATGAGTATAGTCCTTTTCCACCGAGTAGAGTAATTCAAATTAAAGATGGTTGGTGACAGAACCGTATCATTTAAAAGAGGCGCAGCCTGTGAAGTGTTTGGGACCATCATCATAATATATATCGCCATTCCATTAGACACGAACCTATCTTCACTCCGATCTGGATAATTAATTGCATATTCACTACCTAGCTAGTTCTATATATACATATATCTGGATAATTAATCTCGAATCTGATATAAATATATATAATCTGGAATCTGTATGAATTATGATGGTCACATTGCAATGATGATCGGTGCAGATTCATATATAGTCGGTCACTATTAATTCGATCATTCTCAGGTTGGTAAAATTAGAGAGATCTTTAATTTGGCCATTTTTAAGATGCTACATAATAAGCATATATATATGCACAGTACTTATGGTTAATTTTTATTTGCAGGAGGAATCAATAGTTACTAGTTACGTGCACTCCGAGCACTATATATTAGATACTTATAATGTCTGCTCCATCTTTGTTTAATATGTCAATCCCCTCTATCAATTTGTTATTATAACACAATTGCATCATCCATGGCCCCATATCACTGTCGTTAATGGTTTATGATACTGACTAATTAAAAATTTTAATTTCTATATTGTCATCAATTCGAACATTAATTGATTAACTATATCTCCTGATTGAGGTCTAATTAAAACAAAATTATAATAAATTTTAGTTAAAACGTAACTAAACAGTAAACACTAAATCAATATAATAATATTTAGTATTTGGTATATTTAAGGAAGTGTTTTATGAAATTACTATTATATCCTCACTAATTTGACCTAAATTTAACATAAGGGTGTTATTTGCACGTAATTGAAAACTCAAGGTCCTATTTGCACAAATTGAAAACTCAGGGGGTGTTATGTGCACCTGACCTAAACCCTAAAACTCAGGGGTGTTTATGCATTTTGGCCAGAAAAATTTGGGGGTTTTGATTTGTTTGTAATGTACTTGAATGAAAATTTCAGCTTCTGGTAGTTGAATATGGGGATTTTTTTGATAAATCATAGATGCTCATTTGTCTTTTGAGGTTCTAAGGACTATTTTGATAAAGATCATAAACTTTTGAGATTAAAGTGTAATTAAATCAGGACCTATTTAAAAGAAATCTCATGAAAAGGAGAAAATTCTGTAATATTAGAATTCTAAAGACCCTTTTATAATTAATTTCTACTCAACAGTAAAATTACATAATGTACTCTTTAATTTCTGTTTTCTTTATGTTTTGATCCCTTTTAGTAAAGGGAAAGGACTTAAACGCATAAGAGAAGAGTTGTTGGGAGGTTTTTGACATTTTAAAGTGGTCAAAATCACATTTGCCGTTAAATCCTAACGGAAATAAAGCACATGGGACCAATTCGCTAACGGAACAAACCACGGGGCATCAAACTGCAAAAATTTTTCTTTCATGGTACCAAAGTGGGATCCCCCCTAACCACAGGGTACCAAACTGCAATTTACCCTTAATTAATTATCCACTACTTAATGATTGTCTCAATTTTTATTTTTTATTTTTGACAATTTTAAATTAGGATGTATGAGCAATGAGAGAGATTGGATTTTGGAAAGCATAAGAAATTAATTATTCAACAGTACAAACATATATATTGCAGTATACCCCACTTAATTACTTGGAAGCTCACCAAAACACGGCATATATATATATATATATATATATATATATATATATTTCTTTTTTTTCCAATCTTTGTTTTATCACGAATTCCTTGCTCTTGAATCAACTAAGATTATGATGCACACATGTCAACTAATAACTTTTAACGAATAGTATTATGGCAAAGTATGGCTAAAGTGAATTTTTGATCCCATAACTTTGGCAAAGGTCTCCCCGTTAGTTCCAAACTGATTTCATTCAATTTTTGCCCTTAAAAATGATCTGAGATACTGAGTTGAAGGATGACGTGACAAATATGGATCAAGTGGATTTAACGGCAGATAATGGATGTAAATTAGTTTGGGACCAACGGTGAGACGTTTTCAAAAGTTATGGGACTAAAATTGTAACAAAAAAAATTATGGGACCAAATTGAGACCTTTTTCAAAGTTATGAGATTAAAATTGAAAAAAAAAAGTTATGTGACTAAATTGAAACATTTAATAAAGTTACGAGACAAAAATTAAAAAAAAAAATAGTTTAGCAAAAGAGAAAAAGCAAAGGTAAAAGGAAACTTACCCTCACGCACTTTCTTCCTTTTCGCTTCGCTGCAAGCAAATCAGAATTTGTCGCGTAAATTGTACACTTCGATCATTTTGTTTGCCAAACATGACCACACGCGTCGCAGAAGAAGATTTTTGTTTCCCAAAATTAATTCTATTATATGGGCATTAAAATTTCAGTATGCTTTTTCTTGTGATATTTAAATGTCGATCGAGTATAAGTAACATATACATGTATATATTGATCTTCAACGGAGAAGGTCAATAAATAAGATCATGAAAAATTTGTGGTTAATTATTAACTTTTAGATGAAAATCTCGCCATGTAAATTAAATATTAATTATTGCTATTAAATATCTTGATTCAAACAAGAGTGTAAAAAACGAAGATTATTGTATAAACAAAATATAGTATATATTACATGCATGTTTGTACAAAGAAAGACAGGTGGGGGTCCCTATCAAAGAAGGCAAATTAATGGAGACTTCTTTAGTTAATATATATATGCATAAATAATATAGATGCCTAGTGAAAGGGGATTGCAAGCTAAGGCCTGCATATATATCATATGGGACCTTTTAAAAAAGCATTAATAACATAAACTTAACCATCTTCCACCTATATGATGATAAAGCTACAATACCCAACTTCTATCTTCTCCTTCATCTTCAATATTTGATATATATAGCTACCTACCTAGCTAATTAAATAGTTGACCCTCCAAAACCAAATTTAATTCTTTTTTGATTAATTGGAGTTCAGGGTACATAACACAGCCAAATACGACTCAAATAATGGCTTCACCTCCCTTTTTAGCTCTAACTAAATAATGTGTATTGCTTGGAATCCTTGTTATTAGTTAGGGCCGGCCCTTCAGACTTTTCAATTATAAATCGTTATATATTCTCTATTCAATATTTGATTTGGTACCTTTAAAAGAAAGGGTCTTTAACCATGGGCAACCATACAGAGTCTATTCAATATTTTATTTAGACTTGGTAGACTAGATAATTATTAATTAACCATGGGCAACCATACAGAGTCTATTAGGTATGTATTAGTTATCTGTTATATTATGTAGTCAATTATTTGATATTTGAAATTCAGAAACGCGACCCAGAAAAAATGGAGATGGAATTTTGATGCACCAAATCCAAAGGATGTAGTTTGTTTTGTTTTGTTATGGAGAACAACTGTTAAATGTGGAATTATGGAGGGATTGCTGCTTTTTCTCAGAAAGCACTTTTGCTTTAGCTTTCTATATTTCTAACTAAAACATTTATTAATTGCTTTAACAAATAATTAGTTAGTAAAAAGTTGACGTACGGGCTTAAACCTAAACCAAATGACATCATAATCCACAATTTTTTGTTTTTAATTTTCCATCATAATCGCTTGAAAAGGAAAGGAAGGAGAAGTGAAGAGAAAAGACAAGCTAAACGCAACAAACGATGATTATAGAAACACCATGTTTTCCAACAAAAAAAGAAAAGAAAAGAAACACCATGTTGCACATCTTTTGAAGAAAAGAAAATTTATTGCCGATCCACATGGTATTCTTTTCAAACCAATCAAAGTTGTCTTGGAGGGAATATGATGGATAATGATATAGAAAGTTTTTTAGTTGAGGTACCTTATTTTTTTTTATTGGATCTGTTTTTTTTTATATTGAGATTTATTTAATAAAATTTATTGTACAAATTTGAAATTTTAATATAAAAAAGAGAGATCTAATGAATAATGACAAAACAGAGAGTACCCCAATCATATTTTTCCAAAATGAATAAGGAAAATACAATTCCGTATATGTTTTTGCTTAAATTAAATGGATGCATTCCAAACAGGAAAATTGAGAGCTACGAGCAGACTCCAAAGTCCAAAATACGGACAAGGTAATAAATATTAAAATAGTTATTATTTATTTATTTATTTATTAAATTTATATTTAATTAATAAATTAATTTTAAACCAATCAAAATATTTAATTTAATTTCAGAAATATTACTTTTTAAATTTTTAAATTCAAATTTAATTTATATCGTTTAATTCTTGTATTTATATAAAATTTTTACTTTTTACTTTTTACTTTTTAAGTTTATGTTAAATTTATATTTTTGAATTTTAAATTTAACTTAAAGATTAGATCATTGAAAATCAACACGTACTGTACTATTTTTTTCCTTTATTTTTTGAAAAGTATTTTCGTATTATTAAAAAATAAAATTTGACAGTTCCTTCACCTACTACAATAAGTCAATAATATTAAAAGTTAAATGAGAAATTGGAGGCAGTTGCACCGAGTGACGAAGGCGGCAAACTGTAAATGCGTTATGTGGGAGATATTAATTTCTCGTCTCACGAAATTCACGAGATGACAAAGGAGCCCGTAGATTAGTATTTAATACAATCATTAGCAAAGAAGAAAATCCAAAAAAACTCGATTTATGAAGCTAATCACTCAAAGTAAATTACAAGAAAGTGAAGAAAGTAAGAAAAACAGAATTTTATACCCACAGAGGCATAAACCGCCAATTTTAACATGAATCGAACCAAAATAAAGGTCCATCCTTTTCAGCCTCAGATGTCAAATGTCTTGTTATCATAAAGATCCATTTTTGGCACTTTTATAATTACACCAAGATAAACTCTCTTTCAATCCAAGTTTAATCTGTTTCTGCGTTATCTTCAGACATCAGTCTAATGTCAGTGTCGCCCTGAAAATTTCGTCCTTCTTTGTCTCTCACTCACTTACTTACCTCGTCAATTCTTTCAAGTGGTAGTTGCCAAATCTTGGATTCAAACGAATTCTTTCTTCATTTGCGTATAACTGAATCCAAACATCCCAGAAGTAGAACCTCCTAGACTATATATTCTTCATTCTAAGAGTTTCTTGTCTTTCATTTCTTTTTCTTTGGGATTCTGCTTTTCTTGGAAAGAGTCCGATTGCTGAATTCTTTTCTATTGGCTATACTTAAAAAACAGAACTGAGTAAGACTTTCAGAGAAGATGGCGTTATCTACTTCATTGCTGTTTCTCGGTCTGATTTTCACGGTCTCTATTGTGACTTGTGATACTGTACCCTCAAAAGAAGGTACGTTTTCTCTCACAGATCCTGGAGAAGTTGAAGAAAAGATCAAATTTGTTTGATCTTTCTTCTTTAGTTATTAATGTGACGTATAAGTTCATTAAAAAAGGTGGTGGGTTTATCTGTTTTCTTTTAATTCACATTGTCTGTTCATTGAGTGCTATGATCCAGTCACCAAAATTTGTGTATGTGCACAGTTTGGGCGCTTACATCGTTCAAAGAGGCAGTGTATGAAGACCCGTATCTAGTTCTGTCAAACTGGAATGTGCTGGATTCAAATCCTTGTGACTGGTTTGGCGTTTCATGCACAATGGCTCAAGATCATGTCATCAAGCTGTAAGATACCATCACAACTTGTCTGCTTTTTAACATATGCTAATTCAAATCCTAATTGTACTGATTGGAATCCTTCTTTAATTTGCAGAAACATTTCCGGTTCATCTTTAAGGGGATTTCTCGCTCCAGAATTGGGAGAAATCACCTACTTGCAAGAACTGTATGTATGCCCTTAATTTGTTTATCATGTAGTTATGGAATATGAATATATGATGATTGAAGCCTGTTTCTGGTTCTTATTTCTGTAGGATTTTGCATGGGAATAACCTGATTGGAACAATTCCTAGAGAATTGGGCATGTTGAATTCTCTGAAGGTCTTGGATTTGGGGATGAATCAGTTATCCGGTCCAATTCCTCCGGATCTTGGAAACCTAGCACAAGTTGTGAAAATGTAAATAAACAAATTAATTCAATATGCTCCTAGTGAATTATAGAAAAATTATGGACTCTCATTGTTCAACTGTATTTGTATATTCTTCTAGAAACCTGCAGTCCAATGGCTTGACTGGTAAGCTACCTCCAAGGCTTGGGAATTTGAAATGCCTTCAAGAGCTTCGGCTCAGCAGGAATAAGCTTCAAGGACCTGTTCCTGCTGGTGGCGTTTCCAATTTTTCTGCAAATAGGCAAGGAATGTGAGTTAAATGTACTAATTATGTTTCTATATTTTGCTTAGGCCTGAAAGGGATTGTTATCAGCATTCATGATATTTTTTTTCTCGTCTGCTTATCAAAATTATTCTTTCTATGGTTGCGTTTACAAATTCTAAGCCTCTCTTTTATGTCTGTTGTGGATAGTGATGGTCAAAATGGGCTAGTCATTAATCATTTGCTTGATCACAATTGATTTGATTTGAAAGGTTTATCATGTCTCTGTCATTTGGTTACCCATTTTAGCATAATGGCATCAAATATGGCATAAAATAACTTCTTACTGGTAATGCAAGTGCCATGGTGGCTGTAATGGTCATGGTTGGGAGACTTAGATTCCCTGCTGCAAGTATAAAACATAGTCTTGCTCAGCATTTAGAATAACATACCAAGTTACTTGAATTAAAGTTCTTTATTTTTTCAGGTATGTCTCAAATGTAAATTTAACTGGTCTCTGTCGTTCGTCTCGGTTAAAAGTTGCAGATTTTTCATATAACTATTTTGTTGGTAACATACCCAGCTGCTTGGAGTATCTACCAAGGTATTTTTCCTATACTAATATCATATCAACATTGTGCTCAAACACAATATTTAGAATACATTTGATGTGTCATGCAGATCAAGCTTTCAAGGGAACTGCCTCCAGAGTAAGGAATTGAAACAGCGTTCTGCTGAGGAATGTGGTATGTAAGACATACTTTCCTAGCATGTTAGATTTACAACATTCCATAAAATTAAAATTAATTTCATTCAGCGAAGTTGTAATGTGCTAACTCCTGACTTCAAAGTGGAGTGGCTTTTTTCTGGGTTCTCTTTACATTTTTCTGTGATAGTTACAAGTGCACAGTGAATTTTTTCAACCTCATCTTTACTTGTTGATAAAATCCTACCTTGAATTGTTCCTTGCTGATTTTCTACCTAATAATGTACTTTAATTTTATAGCTGGTGCTTCACCTGCAAAGAGCAGTCCTGTGGTCAATACAAAGAAGCGCCAGTCTGCCGATTCTGTTTCTGAGCATCATGGGACATCAAAACCTGCCTGGCTTCTGGCTTTAGAAGTAGTGACAGGAACCATGGTCGGTTCTCTTGTTCTTGTTTCTGTGCTTGTCACTCTTCAGCGGTGTAATAACAAATCATCACTCATTATGCCATGGAGAAAGTCTACAAGTCAGAAGGACCATATGGCAGTCTATATAGGTTTGGTTTCTTTACTTTCTACTGCCTCTGCCTAATAATTTTTTTTTTTAAAAAAAAATTCTAGAACTACTGTGTTCAACAACACAATTGGTAATACCATTGTGCAGACTCTGAGTTGCTGAAGGATGTAAGGAGTTATAGCAGACAAGAACTTGAAGTGGCATGTGAGGACTTCAGCAACATCATCGGGTCCTCGCCAGACAGTGTAGTCTACAAGGGCACTGTGAAAGGTGGGCCCGAGATTGCCGTGGTTTCCCTCTGCATTAAGGAGGAGCATTGGACAGGATATCTTGAGCTTTATTTCCAGAGAGAGGTAATGGGAAATATTGCAAAGCCTATATAGCATGCAAGAATTGACAATACTTTTATTGTCAAGGTTGAATCATTATTAATGCTTTAATTATTAATGCCATTTAGGTTGTAGAGTTGGCAAGGTTAAATCATGAGAATATAGGGAAACTACTGGGATACTGTAGAGAGAGCTCTCCATTTACAAGGATGCTGGTTTTTGAGTATGCTTCAAACGGGACACTTTATGAACACTTGCATTGTAAGTCAAGGTTCTTATCTCCTTTCTGGGTATCTCATGTGTTTCATTTCCTCAAGTATGTAATATGACCATGCAGATGGAGAAGGATGCCAGTTATCCTGGACAAGGCGCATGAAAATAGTTATAGGCATCGCACATGGACTTAAGTATCTACACGCAGAAGTTGACCCTCCATTCACTATATCTGAGTTAAATTCCAGTGCTGTATACCTTAGAGAAGATTTTTCCCCTGCGGTATGTCTGCAATTTCTTTCTAAACTTCTAGCTTATCTATTATGACTATGCCAGTTGATTGAGTCATTTCATGATTTTAATACCGAAATCTTGAATTCGCAGTTGCTTGATTTTGAAAGTTGGAAGACAATTCTGGAAAGGTCAGAGAAGAATTCTGATTCAGTTGGAAGCCAAGGTGCTGTTTGTGTTCTTCCAAATTCTCTAGAGGCACGCCGTCTTGATCCCAAAGAAAATGTATATGCTTTTGGCATACTTCTATTGGAGATAATCAGCGGTAGACCTCCATATTGCAAGAACAAAGGGACCTTGGTGGATTGGGTAAGAAATTTCCTGAAATTTCAATGTGATAGAACTTTCTGTTCTCAAGTTGTATTGTTAAACGTGCATAATCTGATCTGATGTACAGGCTAAGGAATATCTTGACATGCCAGAAGTGTCTAATGTAGTAGATCCAGAATTGAAACAATTTATAGATGATGACCTCAAATTAATATGTGAGGTAATTAAACTTTGTATCAGTCCAGACCCCACCAAGCGTCCATCCATGCCAGAACTATGTAGTATGTTGGAGAACAAGATTGACACATCAATGAGCTTGGAGCTCAAGTCATCATCTTTGGCTTGGGCTGAACTTGCACTTTCATCATAGATTACTCAAAAGTCAAAACTAACATACGTACACTACACCAAAGATATACACCACTAATACTTTTCTTACTATCTTGATCTTCTTTTCCTCTTTTCTCTGTGTTTTCCCTGTTGTTGTAAATGAGTCCTCAATCAGGGAACGTTGTATAGCACTGGAAAATTAGTTGAAGAGGTACACTAACTAGTGTTTACCTTTGTATTATATCGAGCATTTTAATGAGGATTGGGAAATTAGCAATGGGATGGGGGAAATTACACTACATACCAAACCAGTGTTACAATATAGGAATGGTTTGAGATGTTTCATACTTTCATGGCCGTAGACTTGCAGTTTTGGCTTCCATATCAATTTAGAAAATACTTCTAACTTCTTCATTACTTGTACGAGTGATATTTGGTATACAGTATAAAATTGAATAAAATATTTTTGTAAATATGGTGCATTGGTCTTTTTGACATGATTATTCTGTTTAGCGTTTCCATCATAAATTAAGGATGTTTTTAACAGTTGAATTTACCGTATGTCACCTTTATTTTATATATACCATCCACCTTAGAAAAGAAAGAAAGAAAAGGAAACTAAATGGGAAAATACATATATAATAGCAGATTTCATCCCCGTTTCAGCAATCAGCGGCTAATATTACAGAAATAGCACGGTTAAGTGAAAAACCAAGTGGTGTTAGATTGGCATGAAGAAAGCGTCCGAGACATGAATTTCCTCCTACAGAAAAGCAACCTTACCAATGAAATGATGGATGTATGGCTCTTCAAACTAAAAAAAGAGCACTGAAAAAACTAGTACATGCCGTGTGGATTAGCTGTTGAATAATCCAGGCTATGATATAAGCAAATAACAAGATAAATTAGCCCCCAAACTCAGAATACAATTTATGATTTTTTTGTATGTTGGTGGTGTGATGAGGGTGTTCGATTATTAGATGGCTCGATCTTTCACAATGTCCATGCTCATCTCACTCGGATCTGTTGCTTGCAGTTCGAATTGTATGCCGTCAAGTTCTCTCTTGAATCTGTCCTTAGAACTTGCATACACCATTTTCATCCTCACCTTGGATGTGTCTGGTGACCTGACATGATTCATTCAGACTCACTCTCAGTATTATTAGAAGACGGTCATAAAATTAAGGCTAAAGTGCACTTTTGGTCCCATAACTTTGGCAAAGATCTCATAAATTTTTTTGTTGCAATTGTGGTCTCATAATTTTGGCAAAGGTCTCAATTTGGTTCCATAACTTTTTTTGTTGCAATTTGAGTCCCATAACTTTTGAAAACGTCTCACCGTTGGTCCAAGCTAATTTTCATCCATTATGTGTCGTTAAATCCACTTCGCCCATATTTGTCACATCATCATTCAACTTAGTATGTCAAATCATCTTGGGACCAACGGTGAGATGTTTTCAAAAGTTGATCTGACATACTGAGTTGAATGATGATGTGGCAAATATGGGTGAAGTGGATTTAACGACAGATAATTGATGAAAATCAGCTTGGGACCAACGGTGAGACGTTTTCAAAAGTTATGTGACCAAAATTGCAACAAAAAAAGTTATGGGACCAAATTGAGACCTTTGCCAAAGTTATGGGACCAAAATTATAACAAAAAAAGTTATGGAACCAAATTGAGACCTTTGCCAAAGTTATGGGACCAAAAGTGCACTTTGGCCTAAAATTAATTAGTTTATTATATCCAAAAATTAAAAAAAAAAAATACCATGCAATGAAGAAAATCTTGCTTTTCTGGACATTCTCTTCGGTTGTGAAATCAAAATCATAGACGGCATAGCGACACTCATCAGCTGGCAAACTGGCCGTGAAGTCATCGTAGCTTTCAGTCGGGCCTCCTAATTTATCGACTACCACTTTCTGTTCGTCAATTTTGAACACTATGAATCGATAGGTCCTCTTCGCTTTTAACTCTTGGAACCTCAATTTGCACTCATCGCCTACATACATTCCCGACGCTGCGTTTGCCTGTTTCAATCAATAGTTTTCATTTAATTAGAATTTGTGTTATGCATTGAGCTCATCATCTTACGTTTCAATCATAATGATCATATTCATAAACGATAGAAAAGAAAGCATATGTACCATGTTGCCAGCAATGAGGAAGAAGCGCCCTGCGAAATGTGAATGAAATTGAAGAAAGGAAAGGGAGCAAGTAGAGAATGGGATTTGGGCGCAAAAGACTCAATGAAAACTATGGACACAAAATAACAATTCAGAGATCCTTGTTTTCAGGAGCCATGAGAGGTGAAACTTTGTGAACCAACAGATAGTGGTTGAAAAGTATAAGTTGAAGAAGTTGAGCGAGAAATTAAAGGAGCATGTATGAACCTTTCTATTTTACGTACATTTATATTTTTCCCTTATTTTAAAACTGATCTTTATCCTACCAAATTATGAACAATATACAGGTATTTCTTACTTGCCTCCTATTCTTAGCTCTTACAATTACAAATGTGTGATTGTTTAATATAAGGCTTAAGTGCACTTTTGGTCCCATAACTATGACAAAGGTTTCATTTTGGTCCCATAACTTTTTTTGTTGCAATTTTGGTCCCATAACTTCTCAAAAGGTTCCACCGTTAGTCCTTTGGTGAATTTCATCCATATTTAGCCATTAAGTATGACGTGGCATAGTGACTAGGATCATGATGTGGCAAAATAAGATGAAATGGACTGAAATAGGATTTATATGCAACATATTAAAACTTATCTATACCCAACCACAATATATACAAAGAGTGGTACTTCCTCTTCCTCGTCAGCCCAACGGGACTTCCTCTTCCTTGTTCCGCTTCCCGATTTGCCGTCGTCGCCGCTTTGGTCGTTTGACTCTGGTTGAGGATCCCATCGACTTCGTCGGTGCCTTTTGCTTGAAGTCTCTTCTTCCCCACCAGATTGGTCCCTGTCAGTACGACTCTTTGTATATATGGTGGTTGGGTATAGATACGTTTTAATATGTTGCATTTAGTTCCTATTTCAGTCCGCTTCATCTTATTTTGCCACATCATGATCCTAGTTACTATGCCACGTCATTCTTAACGGCTAAATATGGATGGAATTCACCAAGGGACTAACGATGAAACCTTTTGAGAAGTTATGGGACCAAAATTGAAACAAAAAAAGTTATGGGACTAAAATGAAACCTTTGTCATAGTTATGGGACCAAAATTGCAACAAAAAAAGTTATGGGACCAAAATGAAACCTTTGTCATAGTTGTGGGACCAAAAGTGCACTTAAGCCTTAATATAATGATCAGATATAAGAAAATAAAAAAGAAATAGATAGATTGTAGGTTATGTTCAATTATCAAATTTTTACACCATTGGCAACACTAAAAAAATACGAAGTACGTAACTGAAGTTCACAAAGGCTATAAATAAATGAAGTTCATTTTCATTTGCTGAAAGAATTCCAAAGCATGCCCAAATCAACATTGCCACCCGAAATTACAATTCCTATATGTTTGCAATCTTTCCAAGCAGGATTTTTCTGGAAAGCATCCGATAGAACAGCAGCAAGGCCAATTGCTCCACTTGGTTCTACAACGACCTTAAGAATCTCAAAGCACAGTTTCATGGCTTTTATTATTTCACTGTCTTCCACAGTTATAATTTCTTCAACAAGATCTCGTACTACAGGCCTGATTCATGGTGACATGTGCATGGAAAATACAAGCAAATTAATCATATGTAATAGAAAATTATGTTGAATTCACGAGGGAAGTAAATAAGATCAAAATCAACACCATAAAAATGCATCTTAAAAAGAAAAATACTCATATACTAAGTCAAACAAAATGGAACCCAAAACCTTATTTTCAGTGTATAATTTTGATTATTAGAGATTTATCTTCACCAGGTAAATTCTCCAAGAAAAGCTCGAAGCCCATCAGCTATAGTATTGGTCTCAGGCAGTGTAATTATCCTCCCAGCTGCTTTAGATTGTGCAGCATCATCAGCCCCTTTAGGTTCAGCAGCCAAAATACGTATAGCAGGATTGATGGACTTGGCAGCCAATGCCACTCCTGATATTAGACCGCCACCTGCAGTTCTCTCTTGTCAGAAAAATACGAAGCAGATCATGAAATTAATGCACAAAGCGAAGTACTAAATTGCCAACTTGGCAGCAAAAAGTGCACAAACCACTTATTGGAACTACTAGTGTGTCTATTTGTGGAGCTTGTTCCAGAAACTCCAATGATATGGTACCCTGGCCACTGCAAGAACAAGCATGAATATTAGAGTGCCAAAAAAAAAGGAATAACAAAACTCCAAATTATCCCCATAGCATATGCATAAATTCTACTTCAAGTTTTTGAAATTGCACAAAACAGGCATTGCTGTAATGCCAAATATCTCGTAGCTTAGCAATCAACTTGGAACTAAAAATAGCAAAGAAAGGTACTAAGAAGAAAAGAAAAGAATATAATCAGAAGTCTGTGTTATGTGATTATGAACTTCAATCATTGATATTAACCCATCATGTACCTCAAAATGCGTCCATCATTATATGGATGTATAAAGATAGCACCAGTTTCTTGCCACACTTTGTTTGCAACTTCCTCCCTGGACTGAACAGAGGCCTCGGACCATATAATCTGACCACCATAACGCTTTACGTTCTCAACCTTGCAAGTTGGGGCATTTTTTGGAATAACAATATATGCAGGGACCCCCCTTAGCTTTGCTGCCAAAGCCAATGCTGCAGCATGGTTACCACTAATTTTGGAGAACACGATTATGAGGAGTCAGGACTTCACAAAATAAAACATGATAACATATCAGCATCTGAAACAACTGAATATAGCAAACCTGCTGTGTGTTACAACTCCTTTGGATGCATCATCATCACCAAGAGAGAAAACAGCATTGCTGGCACCTCTAAATTTGAATGCACCACTGATAGCCATAAAAAAACATAGAAGTAAAAGGAAGTGAACTGATGCAATTTGTTCTTTTCTTTCTTGGTTAGAACACATAATGGAATGTAGAGTACAAGAATAACAACCCCCCAAAAAAAAGAATTGTTGAAAAAATCATCCTTGAATGACACATTGGCTCATAATGGAGTACAAAGTACAAGAATAACACCCAAAAAAAGTGGGAAATATCATCCTTAAACTATTTAATTCATCACAACTTAATTTCTCACCCCTTCTGGAAACATTCACATTTAAAGTACAGTTGCCTTCCTGATATAGCATTCAGAGATTCAGAGGACAGAACTGGTGTTTTATGAACCAATGATTTTATTCGGGCATGTGCTTCCTTTATGGAGGAAATATCAGCAGCATATTTTTCCTTTCCCCTTTGGCTCTCTGCTTCCATCTAAGAATTGGTCTTAAAAATATATAGAGACAGACCAAAAGATTCAGTAATATGTCCTATCATTATCAAGGAATTCTATCTTATTTGAACACACACTATCGTGTTGTATGCAAATACATATAGCTACCTCACCATTTAGAAAATTTGGATTATAAATAGAATGATCGAATTTTATCTACATGTGGAACTTACAATTGTCTTTTTCTCAACACAGAAAAAACACATGTTGAACTGCAGCCAAGTTGGCAAGTATAAAGAGTATATTGTGGACTAAGAAAATGGGAATATTTTTGCAGAGTCACATCGAAGGGAATAAGCATATAGCTGAAGTCCAAACTGATTCCCAAGATCACGAAATTACTCTATCAGCGGACTGTACGCGGGTTTGATAGAAATAAGTAGAAACGTATAAAATTTCTACCCTATCCAATAATCAGGTAATGGAGGCTTAATGTAACTTGACAGTATAACCTACGGAAAGCACCGTTAAGTTTATGGAATGGGCGGCAAATCGGCAATGATCCATCAGAAAATCCAACGCAGATTAAAGCCAAGCATATTTCTGAAAGTTAAACCCTTCTACTTCCTACTAGGTTTATAATACATAAGATTATTGACATTGAAACTCAGAAGCAAGTAGAAGAAGAAATAAGTCAAAGATTTCGAGTGTTTACTTACTTAATGAGCGATTCTGAATGCAAGTTCGGCTTGGGACACAGCTAATTCAGGCAGTTCGCAGGCAGCTTGGGTTGTTCCCTCTTCAGTCTTCACCTTCCTCTGATTTCCATTTTCCAATGTATTTTTCCGACTAAACATAAAAAAAAAAATAATATATAATCAGATCAAAATTTTGAGTAAATATGCAATACAGTCCCTGAAAGATACTGGTCACTGACACTTTGGTCCCTGAAAGATGTAAATGGTAGTTTTAGTCCCTGAAAGATGCACCGTTTGGACAATATAGTCCCTCCTTTACCAACAGTTAAATATGACTAACGGTACAGCTGATTTGGTTGGTTAAACCCTCACGTGGCACATTAAGTTTGTCTTCCATTAGCACCTATAAGTTTGAGTTGGCAAAGGACCAAATCATAATCTTCTTAGGTTATTGATTTGTTCATTTCATCATCTCCACCAAATGTGTTGTTCTTTTAGTTTTTTGTTTTGTTTTTATATTGTTTTTGTTCTTTTGGTGTTTGTTGTTTGATATTTGGTGTTTGTAATCTTTTGGCCGATTGTGGTAGTTATGTAGATTGCATCTTGATGATTGTGGCAATTATGCAGATTGTGTTAGCTGATTGTGGTTATAAAGTGTAGAAGTTTTACTGAGCTTATTATGACAATTATGAAGATTGTTGCATCTTGGTTATGAGCATAACGAGCAACATCTAATTAGAGCATATTGAGCACACATTAAAAGTTTATTCGATATTAGAACGTTATGTAAATATTTTTTTTATATATTGTTTTCTCTTTGGTCCACATTGGTCCTAATATCGAATAAACTTCTAATGAAAGACAAACTTAACGTGCCACATTAGGGTTTAACCGCCCAAATCAACTGCACAATTAGTCATATGTAACTGTTGGTGACAGAGGGATTATATTGTCCAAACAGTGCATTTTTCAGGGATTAAAACTACCATTTACATCTTTCAGGGACTAAATTGTCTGCTTGGAAAGTATCTGGAATTCTTTTCTAAGGGGAAGACATCCAATGCAATTGCCAAGCTCATGAACTTGACCCCGAATACAGCTATATTGTTAACCCTGGACAATGAAGAAAATGTCATTAATGCAGAAGAGATTGACAGCCGATTGATTCAAGAGAATGACGTGATTAAAATCATTCCAGGCGCGAAAATAGCTTCTGATGGATTTGTTATCTGGGGCCAAAGCCACGTGAATGAGAGCATGATTACAGGAGAGGCACGTCCTGTGGCAAAGAGGAAGGGTGACACTGTCATTGGAGAAACTGTGAATGAGAACGGAGTGTTGCGTGTCAAGGCAACAAAAGTTGGATCAGAGAGTGCTCTATCACAGATTATTCGACTTGTTGAGTCATCACAGATGGCCAAAGCTCCTGTGCAGAAGTTTGCTGACCGCATTATAAAATTCTTTGTGCCTCTGGTAGTTGTTAACTTATAAGCTATTTCTTCTCTTGAATTCTATAAATTGTTCATTGTAATTAGATCTTTATATTTATATACGACTTACTTCAAAGGGCTTCTTTCTGCAGGTCATTTTAATATCAGTTTCAACTTTTCTTGCTTGGTTTTTAGCTGGAAGGTCTCACGCTTACCCAGAGTCTTGGATACCATCTTCCATGGACAGTTTACAGCTTGCTTTGCAGTTTGGGATCTCTGTCATGGTCATAGCTTGCCCTTGTGCTTTAGGTCTAGCCACACCAACTGCCGTTATGGTTGGCATTGGAGTTGGTGCATTTCAAGGTGTACTGATCAAAGGGGGTCAAGCATTGGAAAGTACACATAAAGTAAGCATTTGACATTAATCTTGATTTTTTAATACTTTTAAACCGATGATCAAACTTCAGTGATTCTTCTCACACCACAATTTTATTATAAGAATAAAAGCAAAAGAATAACTACTAATATGGAAGTGGTGCATCAGGATCATTTTTGCTAATGTACCAGACATTAAATAACTACTAATATGGAAGTGATACGCTAGGAACATCCTCAAAATCTAAATCTGTACGACTCTTTTGCAGGTGAATTGCATAGTTTTTGACAAGACAGGTACTCTCACCACTGGGNAGAGTTAGGTACTAACTAAATAACCAAAACAGAACTAATTCAGTTACTCTAGACAGCTCATTGCCAGCTCATGTATTATTACTAATATCCCCCCTCAAACTTATGGTATCTGAAGGAAAAACCATAAGTTTGCTACGAAAATCAGCAAAAACATTCTTTGATAAAGCCTTGGTAAAACCATCTGCAATTTGATCTTCAGAAGATATGTGCTGAACACTAATTTTCCCTGCAATTGCCTTCTCTCGAACAAAGTGAATATCTAATTCAACATGCTTAGTCCTAGCATGCAACACTGGATTTGCAGTCATATGAACTGCACTCAAATTATCACAGTAAATTGTTGGTGGCTGAGGTAAAGAAATATGAAGCTCAGTTAATAAGGATTGTAGCCAAGAAATTTCACTGACAACTGCAGCAAGCCCCCTATACTCTGCTTCAGTACTGCTTCTTGAAACAACACACTGCTTTTTAGAAGCCCAACTCAGAAGATTATCCCCAATAAAAATACAAAAACCAGTTGTGCTCCTTCTATCATCTAAATCAGTTCCCCAATCAGAATCACAATAGGCAGAAATAGCAAAAGAACTTGGTTTGGTAAATGACAAACCAAATGAGGAAGTCCCTTTAATATATCGCAAGATTTTCTTCACTGCTTGCCAATGTTGCTGTGTCGGAGTCTGCATATACTGACATACACGATTAACTGAATAACAAATATCAGGCCTAGTAACTGTCAAGTATTGAAGTCCTCCAACTATGCTTCGATAGAAGTGAGGATCAGAAAAAGGAACTCCAGAATCTTTACTTAGCTTAACACCTTTAGACATCGGTGTTGAAGATATTGTAACATTACTCATGCCTGCTTTTTCAAGCAAATCAAGAACATACTTCTGTTGTGATAGAAGAAAAGATCCATCTGAATTATGAATGACCTTAACACCCAAGAAATAATCAAGATTTCCTAGATTCTTCAAAGAAAAAATAGAATTCAGTTGAGTAATGAGTGTTTGAACTTCAGCTGCATCAGTACCAGTTATTAGAATATCATCAACATAAACTAAGACATACAAGACTTTATTTTGAACTCTTTTGATGAATAAAGAATGATCACACTTGCTGGAACTGAAACCCATTGAAACTAAAGACTGAGAAAGCCGAGAAAACCATGCTCTTGGAGCTTGCTTTAAGCCATACAATGACTTATTCAATTTGCATACCAAACTGTGATCTGAAACTTCAAAACCTTGCGGCTGGGTCATATAAACATCCTCAGTAAGAAAGCCATTCAAGAAAGCATTGTTAATATCAATTTGCCTAATTTTCCAATTAGAAGCAAGAGCTAAAGTCAAAATTAGTCGAATTGTAGCAGGTTTAACTACTGGACTAAAAGTTTCATTATAGTCCAACCCTTCTCTTTGTAAAAATCCTTTTGCAACCAAACGAGCTTTGTACCTTTCTATAGTTCCATCAGATTTTTCTTTTACTCTATATACCCATTTACACCCAATAGCATGAGCACCTTGAGGAAGAGATACCAAAGACCATGTATTATTCTTCTGAAGTGCTTGAAATTCATCTTGCATTGCTTGTTTCCAGGAAGGATTTGCTAAAGCATCTTTGACAGATTTGGGTATAGTGTGAGCAAGAAACACTTTGGGTTTAAAAATTCCATTCTGAGCACGAGTTGTCATAGAGTGAGAGGGTACTGTAAGATTAGATTGTCTGGGAGTTTGAGAATGAGAATTTGAAGGTAGAGAGGATACTATATGAGAATTAGACAAAGAATTAGTAGTAGTATTTGGGTTTGAAGAACTAGACTGCTGTAATGATGAAATAGAGGTTGGTGTAGGCAAAAGAGGAGGAAGAATATTAGGACTAGTATTTCTGGAAGAAGAAGAACTATGAGAAAGAATAGGATTAATAGGAGAAGGTGGGACAGTGGAAGGAACAACACTATTATTAATTTGGAATGGTAAGGTTGGGGGTATGGCAGAGAACGAACTAATTTTAGATGACAAATCTGATGAAGCAGAACTTTTAGCAAATGGAAAAACACATTCATCAAAGATTACATCTCTAGCAATGTAAACCCTTTTAGTGGCAATATCTAGACACTTATACCCACGATGAAAAGGACTATAGCCCAGAAAAACACAAGAAGTAGACCTATACTGAAGTTTATGCTTATTATAAGGCCTAGTGAAAGGGAAACAAGCACACCCAAAGACCCTGAAAAATTTGTAATTTGGCTGTTTGTGAAAGAGAGTCTCAAACGGAGAAACATGATGTAAAACAACAGAAGGCAATCTATTGATTAAATGAACTGCTGTGGCAAAAGCATCATCCCAGTAAACCATAGGCAAAGATGCTTGAGCTAACAAGGTTAAACCTACTTCAGTAATATGACAATGCTTCCTCTCAGCTAAACCATTTTGTTCATGCAAATGTGGACAGCTTCTTCTATGTATGATACCTTGAGTAGTGAGAAAAGATGACAAAGAAAGATACTCACCACCCCAATCAGACTGCACAGCCTTGATTTTACAATTTAATTGCAATTCTGCCATACTTTTAAAGTCAACAAAAGCCTGCATCAGATCTGACTTTCTTTTTAACAAATATATCCAAGTATACCGAGAAAACGCATCAGTAAAATGCACATAATATTGATAACCACCACTGGAAATAATAGGAGCAGGACCCCAGAGATCAGTATGAACAAGTTCTAATGGAAAAGAGTAAGTTGTTTGAGAAGTAGGAGAGGGACGTTTATGAAATTTACCAAAGCAACAAGACTTACAAACAAGTTGAGAATCTGTATTATTAAAAGTGATATGACAAGCATTCAAAACCTTTTTAACAATGATAGGTGAAGGATGTCCTAACCTATGATGCCAAAGGTTATACACACTAGATGAATGACTAGAAGTTTGAGAAGATAAAGAAGTATCTGAAACTGAAAAAACAGTAGCATTGGAGACTGATTTATTCGATTTTACAAGAGAATCCAATGAAACAGATGAAGAAAAATGAGTTTGCACTGGGACAGAAGGTTGCAGCGAACTAATGCTAGCAATGTGAAGAAGCTGAACATCTTGAAGAACATATAAGCCATGCTTAACTGAACCTCTCGGTAGAGGTTGCCCTATGGCAGATAAAGAATCAGCTATTGACTTAATTTTGCGAAGATATGCAATCATCGTCATAGCAGAAAACTTAGAAACACTAAGCAGATTTTTAGAAATAGTTGGAACTACAAAAACATTCCTAAGACAGAATTGAACATTTGGAAATGAAGAAGAAGAAAAGAAAGAATCTCCAGAAGTAGTAACATTCAGACCTGAGCCATCTCCTATGAACACTTGATCATGACTTGTATAATCAGATCTTGTTGACAAATTAGACTCATCATAAGTGAGATGATTCGATGCTCCAGAATCAACATACCAAGAAGAGTCCCCAACACACTCAGGTGTAGCAATTAAAGCTTGAGGCTGTGGCTGAGATTTTGCAGCAGACGATGCAGAAACTGATGAGGCAGAAGACATATATTGCTGCAAATCAAGCGAATAGTTAGAATCAAATCTATTCCAACATTGACTAGCAATATGCCCATTTTTGCCACAAACTTGGCAAAGCACATTTGATCTTGGCGGATTTGAATTACCACGACCTCTATTACCAGTATTATAATTTCCACGGCCTCTAAAACTACCACCATTATTATTGTTGTAATTTCCACGACCTCTAGTGTTGAAATTTCTACCTCCAGTAGAAGAATTTCCTCTTCCTCGAGGTGGAGCAAAATTCCCTCTTCCAACATTACCAGAATATTGAGCTAGATTTGCTGTCGCAATATCAGTAGACTTTGAGAGTTGAATACGCGACTCTTGCGCCAATAATAAAGCCTCTATATCAGAAATCTTGTAAGGATCAATTCTAGTGAGTACAGAACAAACAAAAGCGTCATATTCAGAGGACAAACCATTGAAAATTGCATTCATATGATCACTAATCGGAAGAGGTTTCCCTATGGCAGATAAAGAATCAGCTATTGACTTAATCTTGCGAAGATATGCAATCATCGTCATAGAACCTTTCTTTAGTGTCTGCAATTGTGCTTTATACTGCATTTCTTTAGCTTTCGTTTGACTAGCATAGTGAGATAGAATAGAATGCCATACCTCCGATGTAGACTTACAACCAACAACTTGTGAAATAACTGGCTCTGTCATCGAGGAAACCATCCAAGACAGCAACAAACGATCTTGAGACTGCCAATCAAGAAACGCCGGACTAATCTTGCCATTTTGTTCATCATCACTGTTCAGAAATCTTGGGGGAATCACTGGATCTAACTCAATAAAACGATCTAAGCGATAGCCGAGAATCGCAGACTCCATTTGGAGATGCCAGAGCAAGAAATTATTCTCATCGAGCTTGACTGAAAATTGATGAGAGAAAGTGACGATTCCTGATGTAGAATCGACTTTAGCAGTGGAAGAAGAGGGAGGTAAGGTAGAAGACGAAGGAGGTACAGTAGAAGCAGGATTAGTGCTCTCCATCGAGAGTCTTTGTTAAGGCTCTGATACCATGATACAAAACATGATACAGAGAGAAGAGACGAAGAAATGAAACAAGATGCAGAGAGAAAAGGCGAAGAACAAAACGAAACTGAATCTCATTTTAATTTCTCAGTACAGTACAATACAGCATTTATAGTAGAGTTAGGTACTAACTAAATAACCAAAACAGAACTAATTCAGTTACTCTAGACAGCTCATTGCCAGCTCATGTATTATTACTAATACTATGATACGCTAGGAACATCCTCAAAATCTAAATCTGTACGACTCTTTTGCAGGTGAATTGCATAGTTTTTGACAAGACAGGTACTCTCACCACTGGGAAGCCTGTGGTTGTAAACACTAAACTATTGACAAATATGGTACTCCAAGAATTCTATGAACTTGTAGCTGCAGCTGAGGTAGGCATTATTACTTTTCCTGAAAAGCTTAGGTTGCATTTAGTTTGGATAGCAAATTGTCAATAATGTGGTTGTTATATGCCTATGTCAGGTAAATAGTGAGCATCCACTCGCCAAGGCCATTGTTGAGTTTGCCAAAAAATTTAAAGACAAAAAGAACCCTACCTGGCCCGAAGTACGAGATTTTATCTCCATTGCTGGGAATGGAGTGAAGGCCACTGTCCAGAACAAGGAAATAATTGTGGGTAACAAAAGCTTGTTGTCTGACAACAATGTCGTTATTCCTGCCGATGCTGAAGATGTACTAGCAGAAACTGAGGGGATGGCTCAAACTGGAATTCTAGTATCGATTAATGGGGAAGTGGCTGGGATTATAGCTGTATCTGATCCACTTAAACCCGGTGCTCAAGTAGTCATTTCAATTCTCAAGTCGATGAACATCAAATGTATCATGGTGACTGGTGACAATCGGGGAACAGCTAGTTCTATAGCGAGGGAAGTTGGACTTGAATAAGTTACTGCTGAGGCTAAACCGATACAGAAAGTTGCAGGTACTTATGAATACATGTTACAATTTTGTTATGCCGTTCCATATCTCCTATTCAAGTTCTGATAGTTGATTTACAACGACATACTTGTTTGAGTAAATCTACTTTAAGTCTTTAAATTTATCTCAAAATTGCGATTTAGTCTCTCAATATTAGAAATACACATTTTGACCTCTCATTTTTCTGTAAACATTAATCATTTAGTCCTTACAAATAATATTTCTGGGACAAATAGTTAAATTTTGTAAAAAAAAAAAAGTCAGGGAACAAAAATGTTTTTTCAATATCCAATGAGGCAATGACTAAATTTTAGTTAAAGAATAAATTTAGAGACTAATTAAAAAATAAGTTTTCTATACTAGTTTTGCTCATAGAATTGGATGTGTTTGTAGGCTGCTGGGTACATAGTGGCAATGGTGGGGGATGGTAACAATGATTCACCTGCGCTTGTAGCAGCAGATGTGGGAATGGCAATTGGTGCAGGCACAGACATTGCTATTGAAGCTGCTGACATTGTTCTGATGAAGAACAACCTGGAGGATATTATCATTGCAATCGACCTCTCCAGAAAAACATTCTCTCGTATCCGCCTCAATTTCATTTGGGCTTTGGGTTATAATCTAATTGGCATTCCAATCGCTGCTGGAGCTCTTTTCCCTTATACAAGATTCCGATTGCCTCCATGGATTGCTGGGGCTGCCATGGCTGCTTCATCTGTCGGCGTTGTTTGCTGCTCTCTGTTGTTGAACTATTACAGGAGGCCAAAGAAGCTGGACCAGCTTGAGATTCGGGGCACTAGGATTGGATGATGCTTCAAGTGTTCAAGGTTTTGATATAGTTTTAGGTGCGCCAGTTGAAGGCTTTGCGCTTGTTTATAAATAAAGTATCACAGGTTGATGGTTTCGTTAGATTATGTTAGATGAAGTGAAACTATAAATAAAGCAACTTATGTTGAAGGTTTTTTTTTTTTTTTGCATGTTATTGTACATATAACATATGTGTAGACCAGTGTTCTTTAATTTATGCATGTTTGAATAATATAGAATCTAGACGAGTTACGTTACTAAGTAAGGTCAGTGTAGTTCTGTTGAGTGAAGGCATACAAATGAGGATGACGTCATGACTATAAAGTGAATAATAAACTACAAGCAGGGCCGGGGATATATTTGTTCAGAACAGGGCACAAATAACGTTCCTAAATAAGTTGAGATTTATGTATTTATATGATTAAATGGATGTGATAAAAAATAATTTAAGATGTATTTACATGTTCAACCTGAGAAAATTTTGGATTAATTGTTTACTAGGTGAGACTGGTTAAGAGATAGACAGCGAAAGCCTTGCTTCATTTATTATTTTTTGGGTCATGAAAAGTTGATAACTTTCAAGGCTTCTCATGCCTTGATTTCGTGTCAGCTTTTATCTTAACTGGATTCCCTGCTAGTTGCTATCACCATATCCAATGTTCAGTGTGAACGTAGAGAATATACCACACCTAAACTTGTTTAAACGACAATTTGATGATGTGAACATCATAAACTTGTAATTCAAGATGCTTGTAAACCTAGTCAGCCTCGCCAAGTTGATTTGAGAACCTCACACGCCGCTTTCACACCCAATCATGATGCGAATGATCCCAATCGTCCATCGACTGTGATTATATTTCAATGGCGGCATTTGATAATTTCTTCCCACGTGTACGCATGCAAAGCATCTGCGTGGAGATAGTAGTTCCATTTCTACGCGGAGCCATGACGCTATAAATTTAGGTTTATGTTCAATTTTGGTTCTCAGATCTCTACTTTAATCGCTTCTTAATTGTTTGGTAGAATTGTAAGGGTACCTCCTCTTTCTGCGTCTCTTTTTTTTTTTTGTCAAAGCACTTCTTATTAATAAGCCACTTCTGTGGTTTCGTTCTTTGTTCTCCAATTTTTACTAACCCCTTGTCATTTATTTTGAGATCAGATCATTCCATGGCCGCTCAATCAATCTACGATTTCACTGTTAAAGTAAGTTGTTTTGCATCTGTGGTATCGTTTTGATTAAGGTTCAGTAATTGGAATTTGGTGCTATTTTTTTGGTTTTATCTTTTTGCCTTTTTTATGCTGTCTACTACACCTTACGAAGGGATAAAGAGTGTTAAGACCAGAATTGTTGTGGCTGTTCGTTAAAGTGGGTAACACTGGAGATTTGCTTTATGTTCTTTTACTCTTTTCTTGCAGGATGCGAGGGGAAATGATGTTAATCTCGGCGATTACAGAGGAAAAGTCCTTCTCATTGTCAATGTTGCCTCACAATGGTAACTCTACAGTTTTCGTTTTTTTTTTCTCCTTTCAGATTTACCATTAGAGATATGTTGCCTCACAAGGGTGAGAATGAGATCAATTGATAGCTAATATTTGAGGAGATATGGTTTTAATTTGTAAGGTGTGAGAGCTCTATTTTGACTGATTCCAGATGCACTTAACCCAATAATGTTAAGTGGAACATATAGTCATAGAGTGATGTATGTGAGAGTGTTTAGATAATTTTTAGTACTTTGGACCTGTTATTGATGAAAGACGTGATAAGATGCGCCTTCTATCACCATCTAATGTTTAGTGTTTGGTGCAGTGGCTTGACTAATTCAAACTACACAGAGCTGAATCAGGTGTATGAAAATTACAAAGGAAAAGGTTAGTTTTTGTCCTCTTCCCCTTCTGTTATCGTCATGTTTACTTCCATATTTGTTTCTTTGTTCTTTTCCTTGCTGTTTTGTCTATTCTTTGCGATGTCGTATTCCTTCCATGAAAACATAGAGGTGGTGATTAATACGACTCTCAAATCTCAATATCTGTCGCGAAGTATTCCATTTGATAAACTAGTACAAATTTTAGTTTTTGGACAGTCTCGCCATGCATGCGTGTACATATAATTGTATATTTACCAACAATAGATTACTTGAGTCTTTCTTGGATTCAAATACACTCTAGAGTAGAAGGGATGTGAAGTTCCCAAAGCAGGAAAAGATTGGAATTGAAGATGTTGTTTTGCTTTTGGAGTATTTTATATTTTTATCACTTTCCTTTCTGCCTCATCTCTTTCTGAATATTTGCTTGTCTGAGTGTAGGTCTGGAAATTCTGGCATTCCCATGCAATCAATTTGGGGCACAGGAGCCTGGAAGCAATGAAGAGATATTAGAGTTTGCTTGTACTCGCTTTAAGGCTGAGTATCCCATTTTTGACAAGGTAGGAGTTGTTCCGCTTTTAATGCCTATGATGTCATTCTTATATTAGGGCCCTTATGCTTGTATTTATTAGCCTTTAGCCAGATTTCCTTGAACATGACTGAATGGGAGTTGCAGGCTATGTGAATATTAGATTTGTTACTCAAGGCATATAATTCATTCTATGATTTCAAGTGGAGAATGAATTTGTTTGTCAGTTCATGCATTGAACAACAATGTTAAATCATGCCTTATTAGCTTGCTGTTGAAGGTGTGCTCAAATCATGTTTTCACGTTTCTGGGATAGGTGGAAGTGAATGGTAACAATGCTACTCCGTTGTACAAGTTTCTTAAATCAAGCAAAGGTGGGCTTTTTGGGGATGATATCAAATGGAATTTCTCCAAATTCCTTGTGGATAAAGAAGGGAATGTAATTGAACGTTATGCTCCCACAACTTCTCCTCTTAGCATTGAGGTAAAACGATTTTGTAGGATTGCATCTGTTATTTTCCCCTAACCATACTTGAAATTTTTTATTTATAGATGTTTCCATTTCTAATATTTGCAGAAGGACATAGAGAAACTGTTGGGTGCATGAAGGATTGAAGCTGCTTCCAAAGACTAAATGTCTAAATGAATAAATAAGACATATATATATTGCAGATACGTATGGCTTCGTAGTTAGTCCTTTTCGTTTAATATATTGTATGTAATTTGGAACTCAAAATACTAGTTTGTGCCTGTTGCTTTGAACAAGAGTGTAATGGTTCTAAAGTAGAAGGGATGTGAAATTTCCAAAAGCAAAATCTATGTCGTTAAAAATGTCTCGCATGAGAAGAAAATAAATATATGAGAGACCGAATAACTTAACACATGATCATTTCAAGATGGCAACGGATATGATATTATCCGTATATGTTCATTCTTTCTAATATCCATATTCTATCCAATCTGATATTTGATATACGACGGGTATCCTAAATATCCGAAAATAATGAATATAGGATAGGATATCCTAATTCAAAAATTGGATATATCCGATATCCGATACCCAATTAATTAAAAATATAATAAAAAATGTATAAAATATAATAAAATATTTATATCATAGGGTATCGAATAACTATCCGTTCATTTCAGACGGATACCGGATGTTGATTTTTTATTTTTCAATACTCGTAACTTATTCGATATCCGGTATCCGACGGATATAGAATATTTTTTACGGGTGATTCGAACGGGTATCCTAAATACCCACCCAAATTGCCATCTTCAAACTAAAGTTGTATAGATCAATTTAAACTGAACCAAAATGAATTTTGAAATAAAGATAATGGATCAAAATGAGCATTCCACAGAAAAAAAAAATCTATACAAAATCGAATTGACCCTGGTCTCAGACCCATAAGGCAACGCGCGTGCTTCACAATTGACTTGATTTCTTGATTCTCTTCTCTCTGGTTTTTCTGTTCTTCAGAGCTGTATGTGATGACTACCGAACTCTCTAACCCAAAATCGGTGTACAATTTCGTTGTCAAGGTTGGTCTTTTAATCCTCTTATCACGGAAGCGTCTGTGTTTATGCTTTCGCGTTATTTAGATTGACCAGTACAGTCTGAGAGTCTCTTTTCCTTTTTCGCTTTGTTATGATCCTGAGGATCACAAAGCTATCATGATCTTGTTTTTCCACGATTTGTAATTCGCCGACCATGTGTTGTTTCTAGTTTTGTATCTTATAGGGTCAACGTCCTCTTTTGTATCACAAATGTTACTGTCTTTCTGTAACACATTTTAGGGTTAAAGAGTCTTCTGCTTGCAATTGCAGGATGCTAAGGGCAACGATGTTGATCTTGCTACTTACCAGGGAAAAGTCCTCCTGATTGTCAATGTTGCTTCCAAATGGTACACATCCACTGCGGGCTTAACGTATTAGTATTACTATTTGCTTATTATTTTGAATCTATGATATGTAGTCCTTCTTATATCTTTTATCTATAGTTAATTGATTCATCGAGAACCTTCTTTCTGGGATAGTTTTCCCTTTTGTATATGAAGCAATCTCTGTGACAAAGATATCAATATTGAGAATGCTTATTGTTGTTTTTGTTTGGGGTTGTGGCAGTGGCATGACCAACTCAAATTATACGGAGTTGAATCAATTATATGAGAAGTATAAAGATAAAGGTTTGTAGTTTGAACCTTTTATGGTTTCGTGTTTCGTCATTTCAAATTGCAGCAGTCACAATTCATTGAGCTCAAAGCCTTGAGGTTGTCACTCTTGGTTCTTTTATTTGTTACTGCTTGTTACTCTTTCTTTGTGGGGGATTTGTTGGTGAACAGCATATTTTGTAAAGTACTTTCTGAGATATGTGCATCTGAAGTAGGATAGTCTCTTTTTTTTTTTGGCCTGAAGTAGGATAGTCTCTGTTCCTTTAAATTGTTGTTTTTTTCAAAAAAAAATTATATTAATCAATAAATAAATGATTGGGTCGGAAAGATTTATTTAGGCTTGGAGATACTGGCATTTCCATGTAATCAGTTTGGTGAAGAGGAACCTGGAAGCAATGATCAAATTATGGACTTTGTCTGCACTCGCTTCAAATCAGAGTTTCCTATCTTTGATAAGGTACGTCCACATACAATTCTGTTGTGGTTGGGTCCTGGAACGCTATCCCTGCTCATAATTATCGGGGAATTCCAAGGTTTTGTTTGTGTCTGTTATGTTTTTTGCAACGGCAAAGAAACTACTCTAAACAATAGGGTTGAATTATAATCTATGTCTTGGTTTGCTTTCTACTGTCTGTTTCCACCCTGCTACGTTTTATCCAAAAGGGTATTGGGAAAGCATAGCATTAATAATTTAAGATCCCTTTTTAAGAGTCTAAATGGGAGGATTGACTTACTTAGCCCTCATGTGGTGGTTCTATTTATAATTGTCAGCCAGATTAGCTACAGAGAGTAGTATAAAATTTACCAAGACTGCAACCTTGGCCACTTATTATTAACACACTTTAACTTACCCTTTACAGTTTCCACAAATATGATTCCAACAACTCTAGTTTTGTTGGATTGCTTTAACTGTCACATGACTATCGGTAGTTAACCGGAAAGAGTAGAGAATTAGTGCTCATTTTTGTTAATTTCTGCTGCTTCATGTAAAACTGTAACCTACACGGGATTATATAATCATCTTTTCTTTTTGTTGGGTTAGATTGAAGTGAATGGTGAGAATGCTGCTCCACTGTACAAGTTCTTAAAGTCATGCAAATGGGGAATTATAGGGGATGATATTCAGTGGAACTTTGCCAAGTTTCTAGTTGACAAGAATGGACAAGCAGTAGACCGCTATTACCCGACGACTTCTCCTCTTAGCCTTGAGGTAAAACTAAAACCCAGTATTGTTCACATATAACATTCTTGAATTTCATAACTTAAATGGATTATGCATATGCTACCTTTCTGTTTGTTATTGCTGAGGGAGATATTTGAAAGAAAAATTATTCATCGGGTTGCGTAATTCTTGTGGTATCTTTTTTTTTTTTTTAATTACAGGAAGATATTTGAAGGAAAATTTTTCATTGAGTTGCGTGATTCTCTTGGTGTCTTTTTTGTATTGCAGTGAGATATTTGAAAGAAAGATTATTAATTGAGTTGCGTGATTCTTATGGTATCTATTTCTGTATTGCAGCGAGACATTAAAAAGCTACTGGGTATCTTATGAATATAAAGATACAACTGGGAAGAAGACACTATGCATGTCTATCGTGAAGTATCTCATATGACGATGATTTCTTGGCTTTTCCGTGGGTGTTGTGCTTTAAGCTTAAAGAAACGAATGTATCACTTAGTGCAAAACTAGATGATGTTAGTAACTAATGACTTCTTCAGTTAAAATTCCACGGCTATTAGTAATATATGGTCTCACCATGTGTTGTGAGAACTGAATCTTTTCAAGAAACCCATTAAGCCGTAAGAGGCACTAATGGCTGGGAATTGAGAACAGGGTAAAACTGGAAATTAATTAATTGATCTTCATTTGACCCTCTACTTACATTTTTACCCCAAGCATGAATAATGGACTATTGGACGTTCAGTAACTACTAGTGCTCACTGTCAAGGTTCTGTTGACTGTTTTAGACCAATGTTATGAAACCCAAACCGGATCAGATGGTCGGTTCGACTGGGACCCGAGAGTGAATGCGGCTCAATTTGGACCATTAGACCGTTCAGAAGGTTGGACCGCTTTGAACCGCCTAAAATCGCTGCGAATCGGATTTACCCGGGTTGAACCGTGATCCGGAGCGGTTTTTAGAAAACCGAGTCAATAGTTTTAATGAAAAATTCATTTTTTTTAGTTTTCTTTGTTGTCTGTTTGGGCCAAATGCAAAAAAGTAATATGAAATTCAATAGAAAATATTGCAAACTTATTAAAATTAAAAAAAAAAAAAAACCTCA